>CAHIKZ030000179.1:1550000-1730000 GCA_903632075.3 Acanthosepion pharaonis
GGGATATTAAGAACAGTTCATAATGGTCACTTGGGATTAAACAAATGCTGAGAATAAGGCAAAGAATTGATGTGGTGGCCTAAAATATCTCAGGAGTTGGAGGATTATCTAAAAAAAAAGGCTTTGCTTTGTATCATACATCATCCAACAAATAAAAAGGAAAAATTAAAAGTAACACCATTTCCAGGTCCATGCCAAAGAATTGGTACAAATATTTTCCCTCACCAAGGATACCAATATATTGTTGCAATAAATCATTTCTTATTTCTCAAGATATATAGAAGTAGCAAAGCTTAATTTAACAAGTGATTCTGTTATAGGGAAACTGAAAAATTTCTTTTCATGTTAAGGAATTCCTATTGAACTTGTCAGTAATAATGGGAAACAATTCACAAGTTATACTTTCAAAGATTTTGCAGGCACATATGGATTTAAATACATAACATCAAGTCCACATTATTCTCGAGCAAATGGTGAAGCGGAAGACGCTGTTAAAATAGCTAGGAGAATTTTAAAACAATCAGACACATTGTAAGCATTAATGGCATACTGAAGTATGCCAATTCAAACCACAGGAGTCAGTCCCACAGAATTAAGTATGGGAAGGAAAATAAGAACCACATTACCTTTACATCCCAAAAAGTTATTACCAAGATGACCTGATTTCACATGAATCAGGGAGACAAACTGGGAAAACTAGAATGGAAAAGAATTTTAAGCAATTTGCCAGAAATTTGCCTCCTCTAAAAAGAGTTGATAGAATTAAAATAATATTAGATAAAGAGAAATATTGGCACACAGAAGCAACGTTCAATTCAGCAAACACTGACAACAGGTCATATATTGTGACAACTAATGATGGGGATTTCTGAAGAATTAGGTAACATATTTCATTTTCAGGTTTTGAAAATAGACTTTTGAGAAAGAAACCAGTTAGTAACCATTACAAGGATCTTCAAAAGATCTTCAAACAAATAATAATACAAAAGAAAGTACTGGAAAAACTCAAAGCAGATGGACAATACATGATCGAAAATATTCTTATCGTCCTTTGACTGTAACCAAAACCAATCTTGATTTGTAATTATTTATTTTGTAACTTGGAAATAAATTAATAAAGAAAATAAAATACCTTAGGAAAGTGGGTGTTATAACAACATCAATAATGATGATGATTGTAAACACTTCTGGTCCCACTAGGGAATGCTGGGAGCAAGACAGATTGAGTGGTAGTTTTGAATAAAAATGTTATTAAATTTACCATGTCTCATTTCATCATTGTGTTGCTTCTGCTTTTCAGAGGCCAGTCACATATAATTTAACTTTCCACCCAGGCCCAGTGGAACAGGTTTAAAACCATACAAAATTCAACAACAAATATCCACTCTAAAATGGCAGAGGGAAGAAAATTTTGGAGGAGATACATGTTGCAGACAAAATATTTATCTGGTTGGATGAGAATGTTTTTCACTGTAGTGGGTGCAGTCAACTATCAACGCCATAAAGTTTATGACATTTTACCAGAAAACATCCCCAAAGGTGTCAGAACATGTTTCAAGTGACAGAAACTAATTGGTGTCATAGTTTGGGCTGTTTTTCCTTCAGATGCCCCCAAATCATACCTGGTTGTTTGTTGAAGAAGAAGTGAAAGTGAATAGCAGAGTTTAGCAGCAAATGTTGGAAAGAAATATGTTGCCCTGGTTGCCAGTCATATTTGGAAGTCACTATATTTTCATTTGAAATAGAGCTCCCATGCAACTGATCAATTTGACACCAATCTGATACCAGAGACATTTCCATGGATTTTTTGACAAGTTTATTTAGCCTCCAAGCCTGACTTTAATCCTATGGACGTTGCATTATTGCCCATATTGGAGAGGGGTGTTTCATGTATCTCATACTCAAGTGTGTTAGACCTGAAAGTAACTACTATGATCTCATGGTACAATTTGATCGAAAAATTCATGTACTTCAGTTGAGAAGCGTTTAAGAGATATGGTGAGAGCAAAGGGTGGCCATTTTGAATTGTAAATATATGTAAAATATAGTTGATAAATATATAATAATCAGCCTGTAAATTTTCAATAAAAAAGTTAAACTATTTATTATATGATAAAATGAATAATGGGTAAATGTATAGATCTCAAATGGTATATAATTGGCAAAAGGTTTATTTATTCACTTATGTATATCTAATGTATATAACATTTTGAAGACTTAAAAAATGGCTGACAAACTTCCACCTACCGGGTTTATATACAAAGATGAGCTACTTTGGAAGCTAATACTTATGCAGACACTGTATACAACCAATATTTGTACCCAGACGAACTCCGAAATGCTCTGGTATTAAATGTAAATGCAGTGAGTGACTTATACGCTAACAAAAACAGTATTTGATTAAAATTCAGCTAATAACTTCAGCTGATATAGACAAATATTTTGTCTACAATTTTGTTGATATATATATAAATGTAATTTTTGCTTTTACATTCTTTGTTTAAAATTATCAAACCAATTGACAATGGGGACATTTTAAAAAAATATTTGAAAAAAATATTCCAGGTTGCAGTTAGCCATGATTTTATTTATTGAAAAGAATTATAATTTATCATCAGTTCGACATATTGTCAGAGACTTTGTATTCAAAGCTTTATTATGACAATGTTATTGCAACATTCCATCTTTTCAACTATATTTATTTTGTGATCAATAACAAAGCTTAGTGGGATATAAGTTAGATTTTTGTCTTTGAGTGATAAGGAAAAATTGGGATGAATAAAGAATTTCTCTTTTTAGTTTACATTCTTTAAATAATCTTTAAAATTTTGTACACTATTAATATGTAATATGTGTGTTTCATATTAAATAAACAACACAATGCATGTTAATCTGGAAACAAAGAAATATTTAAGACATACTCATCAGCAGGATGCATAAAATCCAAGGACAGAACATTGATATTAGAGAAAGAAAAAATACTTCCGAGATGGAATGAATGCATCAGAGAATTCTTGCACAACAAAAGAGAACAACTGGCAATATGCAGAAATATTGAAGGAATAGAAATATTAAATTCTGAAATGAAATCAGGAATGGTTAAATTGAACAGAAACAAAGCAGCAGGACCTGACAGAATTGTAATAGAGATGCTGACAACCTTAGATGATTTTGGCATTGACAGGATTACACTATACATAATAAATGAAATATACAACAGTGGTGATGTACTGGAAGACCTAAGTCTTTTCATAGCACTGCCTAAGAAGCCAGGTGCAAAAAGATATTAACTCTGTCAGACAATCAACCTAATGAGTCATGTAACAAACTTATCTGAATTCTGAGAAAGAGAGTGTGCAGCAGAATTACATTAGAAATAAGGCAAGAACAGTGTGGGTTCGTTGAAGACACTGGAACAAGGAATGTAATATTTATGCTCAGAATGATATCAGAAAGAGTCCAAAAGGATGTATACCTATGTTTTATAGATTATGCCAAAGTGTTTGATAAAGTATGTCACAAATAACTGTCAGAATTGCTAGGTAACCATTACATATGTGGGAAGGATATTACAATAGACCTTATATGGGTAATAAGGTCTATGCACCATTGACCAGGTTGTATAAATAGTCAAGTCACATCACAAAACACATGGCCAGAAGATTGTGTTAAAGCATGAAACAGACTGTCACCACTAGGTGTTGACCTCAGTGTCCACTTACATATATATATATATATGTGTGTGTGTGTGTGTGTGTTTTACTTTTTTTGCCAAAGATACAATCTACCATAGGACATTTAAATTCATATACAATGTTAGTCTTTGCAAAGCGTTAGTTGATGGAGAAGACTTATTGTGGATGATTAAGTTGGTTATATTAAGTTTAGTTTTATTTTTTTTTTACTGGGATCAATGAGGGATATATTAGTACTTATGAGTTTTTAAGGTATATTTTCATCATTTATTTGATTGCAGTATGGTAAGATTATATGTTTAGGCTTATTTGAGGAAGTATTATGTTCTTTTTGGTTCATGTTAATTTTTCTAATAGCTCATCTATGTTCATCAAAAATGTAATTAGGAAAGTCTTTATTAATGAGAGTTTGTTTAATGTTTTCTAATTTTGTGTATAAAATCTTTTTCATGGAAGAGTTAACTTTTGCACAGTTTATCAAATTTTGTATGATTGCTGTTTTATAATAGGACACATTCACGTTTATGGTTGATGGTGTATGTGTTTATGCTAGTTAGTTTTTCTATCTGGAGGTAGTAAATGTATTATTATTGGTGTCTATCAAGAAAAAGGAATTTTCTTGTTATTGTTAAGTTCATATGTAAACTTGAGAATGGAATTTTTTTCTACTTCATGTATTTCATCTATGTTTTTAACTAAAATGAGAATATTGTCTAAAAATCTTAGGTAGATGTTGTTCTTTTTAGTTGTATTAGATATCTTATTTTCAAAGTTGGCCACGTAGAAGTTACTAAATGTTGGTCCTAGAACTGAACCCATGGAAATGTCATCACACTGTATGCATATATTATTTTGATTTTGTCATAGCAGGGGATCTCAGTGGTACAAGTTAAGAATAATTTGTCATATGTTAGGTTGAATTTTTAATGTAGAGAGAGATGGATTGTTGTAAATATTCTTTATAATTATATCTAAATAATATAATCCGAATGTTGTGTCCACAAATACAACACAATTTTCTTATACAATGCAAAGAAATGATCTTTGCAGAAAAGGAAGAAGACTAAGCTAAATATGACAGTAACATTTATACAGCCAGATACATGATACATATTTATACAGCCAGACACAAGTATTTACATATTAAAAGTCAAAGTTCTTTGTTGTGGACATAAAGAGACAAATAGTTCAATTGTTCAAAATGATTTATTGCAATTGAGTCTGCAAAATTTCAAAGTATTTTTGTTACAAGTGAGGAAATCAAGTGGTATGTTACACCAATATGTGTGTGTCTGTGTGTGAAGCACATGTTAATGAAACATGTGTGTAACAGCTGATTTATTGCATTTTTTATTTTAAAACACAAAAAAGGGTATATGGCACTTACTTTCAGCTTTGTATGTAGAAAAATCATCTCTGACTGACTTGTTGTCATGGTAACATGTGTCTAAACTGTTGATCAAGGCATGGTCTAATTTGCTATCTTTTGCTGACTTTCCTTCATAGACTGTTTTTCACTGACCATCTTTCACTGCTTTTTGCTGTTAATGGCGAGCCATTTTTATGGTTTATGGTGAGCTGTGCTCGGCTCACGAGTCCTATCTGAGTTTTGCACTGGTATGTTCCTAGTACCCCAAGCCTTGACCCCATTTCCAGGTCATCTGGAGTTCAACTGTGCAGATGCCGTAGAAAGCACATCACGTAAATTGTACTATCCAATCAGGTTCCAGAAACCATTTAATTTTGAGCCTTTTTGTATCTACTGAATTTAGTAATATTTATTTGTAGGCATTTCTTATTTGCTAAATTTTATGTCTGGTTACTTTGCTTTTTAGACACTTTAAATAGGTTTGAATCCATTTTTTATATCAGTATGCCAGACAAAATGATTGCTAATCACCTTGATGGTAGTTCAGCCTCCAGGATGTGAGATGTTGTGAAAGTGTTTAAACAATTTTTTCTCAGTGAAGTTGGTATGTATGGTCTTGAAAAACTTGTCCCCATATCACAGAATAGTATTTTTGTCCTTCAATTGCAAAGAAGTGTCCCTCTTTTACTCTGTTTAATATGGCATCTTTTTGTAGTTTCTCTGTGATGAGGTCAAAATTGGAAGTTTCAGAATCTAAGGATTGTATTGTGTATCTGCCACAATATTGTCTGAACCTTTAATGTAATAGATATCCAAAGTAAATGGGGATATATATAATCCAGTTGCCGGGTATCTGTGGGTGTATATTTGTCTGTATTCATGTGCAAGTCATAAGTGAAAAGTTTGTGATCCATGAAAACAATAAAATCTTGCCCTTCGAGCGGGTGTCAGAAATGCCTTATAGATAAGTAAATTGTACGTAACTCCCTCAAGAAGGTACTGTATTTTTGTTGTGCATTGTCCAATTTTATAGAGAAAAAGCAAATTGTTTTTTTCTGAGCCATTTTGTTTCTCATGTAGAACTGATCTAATTAAATTGATTGAAACATCGATTGTCAATGTGAGTGTTGAGTTATTATTGTCATTGGTGAGTTTAGAAAAAAATTCTAGCACTTTTTTAGCATCATGAAATGCAGTTTTAATGCTTCTCCTTCTATAGTTATTTTTGCATTCTTCTTTTTTGTTTCTGCTGCATATTTGTGTGCAGGGTCACAACTCTGAAACAATCTGGAATAAATCTAAGGTAATAGTTAATCAAACTGAGAAATCTTCGTAGTTTTCACAGTGATGTTCGTTGTGGAAACTGTATTTCTGTTACTTTTTCTCTAAGGCAGGTGCGATCCCTTGTTCATCGATCACATGATCTAAGAAGTTCAATTTAGAAACAGCAAACTTACATTTGTTGGTCTTTAAACCAAAAAGTACTAGTCTCTTGAAAATTTGCTGTATATGGTCCTGGTGCTCTTTGCTATCATTCATAGCAATAAGAATATCATTGATATATACAAAGATGAAAGCTAATCCTCCCATTATTTTGTTAATAAGTCTCTGAAAACTTTGGGAAGTGTTATATAACTCAAATGGCATCTTCATAAACTCATAAAGCCTGATGTAATTGATGTTTTCTTTATGTCTTCCTCTGTTACTGCATTTGGTAGTATGCTTTAACCAGGTCCAGTTTTGTGAAAAGTGTGGTTCCCTGTAAACCTATGGTGAAAGTGCAAGTTTGGGATTGGATATCTATCTGAAATTGTTTTCATGTTGTGATTTCTGAAATCTCCACAACGTCGCCATGTACATGTGTCTGGTTTTGGAACCATGTGTAGTAGAGAGGAGTATAGGCTACATGAAGGATGTATGATGCTGAATTGCAACATGTGTGGAGATTCATCCTTTGCTATTTTGTATTTTTCTGGATGCCATCTGCATGGTGATATGTGTGTAGGGACCCAGTTATTGTGATGTAAGGTTTAGTAGTGTGATAAATTTTGTCTGTGTTCTTTTTAAGGAGTGATAATAGTAGGAAATTTTCCTATCAAACCCCTTAGTCCATTAGCAGTTGGTATAGCAGAACTAATAGCTGTTAACTTTGTGTCACTGTTGATGAGAGAATGTGTAGCCATATTCACTGACAGGTGGAAATGGGTTAAAAAAATCTGCTCCAAGTATCTGCGTTTTCATTTATGCTTGTGTGAAAATACATGGAAAAGGTCATCGTAAACCTAAATTGAGTGTTAAATCATCTCTCTCCCTCTGTTTGTCTGGATTTTCAATCCATTTGCAGCTTGTAGTATATACATAGTGTTGACTAAATATAAATATCTGATATTTTTGTCCCGGATGTAAAATAGACAACATCTCTGTTCGATTCTATCAGCTAATGTCATCTTTACTTGCTGTCGGAGTAAGCATCTCCCGGGGCTTGGGCAGTAGTGTGAGAGTCCCTTGAATTGAAGATGCATGGTTCTCCGCAATTCGTCACCTCTTTTCCAAATTTATTACAAATACGTTGTTAAGTAGCTCTCTGGAGAATTAGTTTGACCTACCCCAGCTTGTTCTGCATAGAGAGTAGGATTGATTTTTGATTTCGGGGTGAAAACATTGAAATGTTTCATTTTCTACCAAACTCAGGATTTGTATGGAGAGATTTTCTATATATTTTTTTCAGCTGAGACAATTTTTCAGACTTGTCTGTTGCTAGAATTGTGTTTGTTGTTGAGTATGATGTGCCATATATGCTTTTGTCCTGGTCATTGTTGTGGATTTTGTCTGCTATCTCTAATACTCTCTTCAACTCCAATTCCTTGTGGAGTGATGCAAGTATCTGTGTTGTGTGTGGTTGTAGTTTGTCTGTCCACAGTTTTTTCAACATTGTATTGTTTCGTAGTAATGCCCACATTTGTCTTTGTGAAGTCTTCATGTGTCCCATGTTCAAATTATTGAATAGGTTGTGTAAACTTCTCTTGTTTGATTTTCCAATACATTTAATTATCACATTTTTCAGCGTATCATACAGTTTTTTTCCCTCGCATGTAGTCAAGCAGATCATCTACTTCTGTTGCAATATTTGCAGGGGGTTATTCTACTATGGAGCTATATTGTGCACATTGTGATGTGATTTTTATTGCACTAAAAATACATTTAATTGAGAAAATTAGGTTTGCATTTTCATTGGAGTGTAGGTAGGTAAGTTTACTGTTGATACTGCTTCTGTAGGTTGAGTAATATTGCTTGTATCCATTTTTTGAGTGTCTCTGTGTTGTGGATATTTTTAAAAAATTTGTGTCGGTTTCAGTTGAAATATTTCTAGGAAGGAATGTTCTAGGAACACCGATAGTCCACTTGTTTCTTGTTTGTAATTGATTGAATTTGTATGTTTACACTGGAAAATATTTTATGGCAATGGGTCAGCAATAATTTTTAGATTATTCTTCGTTGGTGTTCACCATTTGTGTTGGGCCAGTCTACCCAGGTTTTGGTAGAAAAATAAAATCCACAAATACAACATAATTTTTTATACAATGCAAAGAAATGATCTTCGCAGAAAAGGAAGATGACCAAGCTAAATATGACAGTAACATTTATACAGACAGACATGTATTTACATATTAAAAGTCAATGTTCTTTGTTGTGGACATAAAGAGACAAATAGTTCGATTGTTCAAAATGTTTTGTCGCTAGTGAGTCTGCAAAGTTTCAAAGTGCTTTTATTGCAAGTGAGGAAATCAAGTGATATGGTCCACCAATATGTATGTGATAGCTGACTTATTGCGTGTGATAGCAGTAATTTTAAAACACTAAAGGAAGGGATATGGGACTTACTTTTGTCACAGCTTTATACGTAGAAAAATCATCTCTGACTGGCATGCTGTCATGGCAGTATGTGTATAAGATGTTGATCGAGGCATGGCCTGGTTTGCTGACTGTCCTTCACTGACTGCTTTTTGCTGTTAACAGCAAGCTGGTGTTCAGCTTATGAATCCTACCTGAGTTTTGCGTAAGAATGTTCTCATATTTTCAGATCATCTGGAGTTCAACTGTGCGGACGTCCTAGAAAGCACATCACGTGATTTGCCCTAGCCAATCAAGTTCCAGAAACCACTTATTTTAATTGGAGCCATGTTTGTACAGAATTGTAAAAAGTTTTTTTTATATCTACTGAATTTAGTAATATTTATTTGTAGGCATTTCTTATTTGTTTGTGCTTCACTTATTGGCCATAAAATAGAGGAGTTTATATCCTATACTCTAATTGGGAGACTGGTAAATAAACTTTCAACATCATTGTTAGGTTTTTATGTTTTTAAGATTTAGATTAGTTTGTGCGATGATTTAATGTATTTCCCAGATGTATGATGTAATGAGTTGATTAATAACTTTGGTTAGTTGGTAAACAGGAGTAGGAATTTGGGATATGATTGGATGGAGAGGCAAGTTAGGTTTAGGTATTTTTATAGTTTCATACATCTATCCTTTTTTTTTTTTTAAATAATTGCAATTTGAGTATTTTTAAAACATTCATGATGAAAAATTAATACTAAGTTACCTCCCTTACATATTCTTAATGTAAATTGACTATAACAGGTCACATTTTATGCACATTTACAAAAAAAATTCACAACGGTCAATTAAATTAATTTTCCTCTTCAAAACTATGGCATCTTTCTTAATCAATTTTGTAACAACACTAAGAAATTGATCTGTGGCATTTGCGAGGATTAAAATAAAAATAGACATAATATTTATAGATTATTCAACCAAACATACTTGGATGAAGATATGCAGTCTATATATATATATATATATATATATATGTGTGTGTGTGTGTGTGTGTGTATGTATGTTTGTGTGTGTATATATATATATATATATATATATATATATATATATATATATATTATGAAATGAACAAAGTCCAAAAACTATTTTTATGTTTATACGTCCTTTTTATAGATACAAATATTTAAGTAAATGCTCTGTTTATAATAAACAGTATTAATGACATAGAAAATATGTGTCCTCCGACAGGAATCAAACCTGTATCCTATAAGGAACCGTTATATAACCTGACGTACTTTACTGATTGTTTTATATATATATATATATATATATATATATATATATATATATATATATATACATACATATATATATATATATATATATATATATATATATATATATATATATATATATAAAGAGTGGAAACTTCAGGTCCAAGTAATTGCATTCATGCATAAAACAGACTATCACCATTATCTGTTGACATCAGTGTTGATTCATGTTTACACACACACTATCCTTGATAGTGAACACTTTTACCCATAAGTATAGTGTACCTAAAAACTATATTTCTATCATGTTATTATATGTGTGTGGGGGGGAGAGAGCGAGCAAGAGAGTCTGTGTGTGTGTATATTTCTTTATATACTTGTCACGAAGTTAAGCTGTTGTGTAATATGGACACATGACCATATATCTATGTATATGTTCAGATACTTATACATTGGTATAGAAGGAGGAATTTATATATGCACACACATATGCAGACTCACACACACATGCACATAAAGACATACACTCAGGAAGCCAATATACATTGAGGATAATTTAATTTTATCAAAAACAAAAAAAGGAAAGATAGACTTTAGATATGAAAATATCATCTATAAATCAAGCCTTGTTGTCTGTTGATTTTTGATATGATCTTCGAATGTTTTTACTTGCTGAATGGTCATTTGCAGACATCTATCCACCATACTTTTGAAAAGATGGCTGCTAAGGGGAAGGAATAAAAGGAATTTGTCAAAAGAAAAAAAGAATTTCATGGCATTTTTAACTGCAGCATGCAACAAAGCCAATCAGACGGAAAAAAAACAAGTTAATTCTATTCAATAAAGTCTTAATTCTGGCTTTGCACAAAAAATTATTTTTTTTAATCATTTCACCTGATAGAAGGTGATAAAGCCACTAAGTTACAAGAGTGAAATAAAGTAAGAAAACAATAAAAGACCAGGCTTCAAGGAGATAAAAGGATGACAATTGATATTACATTTAAATTTTTGAGAAGCTCATAGTAGACAGGAAAGCAAGAAACCAGAATAGAGTTCTACTACCAAAAAAAAAAAAAGAAAAGAAACTGTTAGCATAGAACTTACAGTTACATCTAGCTATTTCCACAGTAAAATGATGAGACCTATCTACCAATCTAGTAATACTCCTAAATTCAGGTATCAAAGAGGAAAGCTTATCAGAAAAACTCCAATGGAAATATTTATAGAAGAGGCAAAAGATGCTAGGTTATGGGGTGTGGGGAAAGTGACTGAAGCTGAGATGCAAGTTCAAGACTGATAATATTAATATTTTAATCTATGTGTGTCTGCCTTTTTTAACAGAGACTTGCTTTCTGTGTGTCTGCCTTTTAACAGAGATTTGCTTTCTGCATGTCTGCCTTTTAACAGAGACTTGCTTTCTTATTCTCATTACAAAGAAGAGTATAGAACTCTTATGTATCATTTAATCTTCAATATGACAGTGGATGTTGGAGAATCTTCTCATAGATAAATAAAAGGATTGAGTGCAACAGCAACGTCGTTCTACAGAAGGATAGTGAGAATAGTATGGATTGGAACATGCATTTTAAGGAAACTGAATCAAAAAGTACCCTAATGTATAGAGCTACAAAGAGAGAATTAGAATTTCTGGTATATGTAGAAAGAAGGCTTGGAGAATCTGACACTTGCAGGACAGATTGAAGGCAAGACGAGTTTTTGTAAACAAATAGCAGAACAGGGACTGGAAGAGATAGTAAGGGAAACAAACATTGACTAGAGATACACAGGATGTGAATTTGTGTAGAGCTATGATTGCCCACATTCTGAACTAGGCAGGTTGCCAAAATAGGATTTTTTATTCATGCTACAGTGAATATCAGACATTATATGTATTTATTGAGTTTAGCTTCATCTTACACAAGGTCATAGGTGTGAAGTGCCCAGTGAGAAACAAATTTGCTACAATAGTGATTGTCAATAAGATCACATGGTACTCATCTTAGTTACTAAATTTAGATTAGTCTGGCACAAGGCTAAAAATGTGTAGCAAACAGTGAGGACCAATCTAACTCTAGTCAAAAACTAGTATTACTTGATTTGAATGATAGCAATTATTTCCTGAATTAGACTAATATCACTGTCATTTGAGTTTCTATGACAGTTTGTTTCAGTTGATGTATTTTTCAACTTTCCTCAAGTCTAAGCTGTATTCTAGAGTTTTGTCCCATATCTTCTTTCTTTATTAATTCATTTACAAAGTTGTTCTTTAAGTTTGATGTTTGCTTATTTCCTATTTATAACATCTATATTTGCAAAGAAATATTGTAGATTACTCTGCTTAATTAGTCAAACTCTAGCTTCAAATATAAATTAAAGTTAGCTTTACTTGTACTTCAACAAATCTCTAATCATCAGATGTCTAATATTAAAAGATTTTTGAATATACATGATTATAATTTTAAAAACTATTTTTTGTAATAAAGTGTGAAAATGTTCATAAGGCAAACAAAGGGAAAAAATTTAGGGGCAAAAAATGGCTTGTTAATTTTAATGCCTCCAAAACTAAATTTCTCTCCATTAATCATCTCTCCTCTTTGCCGTTCATCAGCATAACTGATGCTAACCTACAGGAAAGTGAATCATTGTGCCTTCTTGAGCTAATGTTCTGTGCTAACATGAAGTGGAAAGACTATATTGAATTCATTGCTAGGTCAGCTGATAAGAAAGTTTGTTCACTGTCATGCTAGACAATTTTTCTCTCCAGAATCTATCATACATATCTATAAGACTACTCCATGCTTAGAATATTGTTGTCATATATGGTCCAGTGCACCTGCTATTTACCTTGAATTCCTTAATAAAATGCAAAGAAGAATCAGTAATATTATTGGTCCTGATCTGGCAGCTCAGCTTCAGTCACTTTCCCACCATCATAAGGTTGCTTCCTTGTGTCTTTTGTATAAGTACTTTGATAGTAATTGTTCTTTGCTATGGTACCTAGGCTTTATGAATTTAAGTGCAGTACTAGACTGGCATCGAGAAATTGTCAGTTGACAGTTGATCTGGATAGATGTAGCCATAAGTTCTATGCTAACAGTTTCTTTTCTTGCACTTCTCACTTGTGGAACTCCTTTCTGGTTACATGCTTTCCAGCCAACTTTAATCTTCAAAAATTTAAATGCAATGTTAATTGCTATCTACTGTCCTCCTGATTACTCTTTTTGTTCCTTCCCATTAGTAATGTTTTCAATTCTTCTAAACCCAGTATCTTAGTGGTTTTACTGCTTTGCATGAGGCGAAAAAAAAATGAAGATTAATAATATTTGCATAAAATAATGACATTTGCAAAATAATAATATTTAGTCTGTGAAAAAATATATATTATTTTTATATGTAATAAAATTATTTTCATAATAAAGGTTTTCTTAGTTTATGTAAAATTAGAAATCTTTTCATTTATTTCCCATTTAATATGATTTTCTTTTCAGTTTTTGTGATACATACTGAAATTAAATCTGTATTATTGTACCATGTCGATGCAGACCCAAAACTATTAGACATCTTTTCATTGATTTCCTTCTTAAAATATTGATATAATTTTCTTATTTTTTTTGTCATAAAGTTACAAACTGGATTAGAAATTGCTTTATTATTCAATGAATTAATGGTATTACCCTCATAAATATCTTTGCAAGATGTGCTGTTTTTGCTGTGTTATAATAACAAATAACAATAATCAGAAATTATATATATATATATATATATATATATATATATAAATACATGCCTGGTTACACATATGTAAGGGTAAAAACTGAAGCTGACCATTTGCTTGTGGATACACTTGATAAATATATCGATATAACTGATATGGATAGATATATGTGTTCATAAGTTGAGATTACATTGTAAATCTTTCAGTTTATTTACATAGAAATATTTGTAGATATTTAATGGTCAGTAACAAAAGATATTAATTACTTTAATGCATTTTCTATAAAAACAAAAACATCAGCTTCATTTAAAATCATATTTGTATTTTCCTGACAGCAATGAAGAAAAAGCGGGAGTTTGATAAGGAAAAGGTCAGAACATATAACCTTGCCAAAAAATACTTTTCAGGCTGGGCTTTAAAACACAGTCTAGCTTGAGTTTGTTTATTGAAATATTTCTTAATAACCAATTGATATACAAATTATTTTTGAGTCAAAAGCATTATTTCATGATTTATTCTGACAAGTATCTTTATCTCTGCTGTTTTTATCACTTTCAACCATTCTTGAGTGCATGAAATTTATCCAGTAAAGAGAATACCTCCAAAAATGTGTGATACATAAGGTTTAAAATGAAAAAAATAATGGAAAATATTTCTTGAAACTTTTATTTTACTTTTAATTTAAAGCTAATAGATTAAATTTAATATTTTCAGTAAGCAAAATAATTTGCTGTATTTCAAAATTAATTTAAATTGATTTGAAGGAGTTTTACTACTTCATTTTTTGCTAAAAAACTGTTTTCATTGACAATGTAATTCTCTTTATTTAAAGAAATTTACCAAAAATAAAATATACTTTTCTGAAACTTTATTTGAGGAATATTAGCTGATTTGAAGTATAATTAATCTGATTTGAAACAAATAGTATTTATTTTATATTTAAAATGTTGCAGAAATGCATTTTTTAACATGACAGTAGCTGTTTATTTAAGATGTTGACAGATGAATGTTTAATGTTTTTTAATGCTTTTTCTGTGGTGGTTATATCTGTAAAAATATAATGGAAGAATGTAACATGATTGCCTGTTTTACATAATTTTTAAGTACTCAGTAATCTTAAAGATTTAGAAAAATATTCCCCGCAATATAATGTTTTATTGACATAGATACTTTGGCATTAAATTTACTATAGTTATCACTCTTATATTCTGATAATGTCATGTATGAGCATCCGTATCTACAAACCTTTGAACATTTATACATATACAAAAAAATCCTTTTAAAAATATTGGTGTTTGATGATTTCTACCAAGCTTTACCATTTATGATTAGTAAATATAACAATATATTTAAAACTTAATAACAATATCACCTAACGATGGTCAAAATAATGCAGGAATTTGAAACTTTAGGAATTATTATAAATAAAATTTTTAAAAATGAAAACAATTCTTGCAAAAATCCATTATTCATTGAAAAAAAATGTTTTTCTTAAGACAATAGTGTCCTTAATTTATCATATTTATAAAAGCAATTTAAATTTTTTCTAATTAAATGGTGTCTTAATTTTATTGCATTTTTTATTTTACAATTCACAGTAGATTTTCAGTCACTGGTGTTTCTGTTTTACAAAAAAAGTTGATGATTTAAATTCTCCAAGGAGTAAAATTTAATTTCTGGAAAATTCATAAAATTAAATAAGTGGGGAGTAACAGATGTAAAAAAGGAAATATTTTTATCTAGATTTTTTAAAAAATAAAATTTCTAAAATAATTTAATTCCTTTGTGAATAAGTTCTGAGTTTCATTAAAATCTGACAAGTATTTGATTTCTGCAAGAATTTCAAAATCAATGTGTTTTTAACCACAAAAAAGACACTAAAATTTCCTCTACTAATCTTTGTCATGCTCACCTAACCCACTGATGCAAGGAAAAGAAAATTTTTAACCAAAATGTCAAATGTTCTAAAAAGTATAAAAAAATATAATTGAATAATCAAAACATACTTTGGTCTTTCCTCTTAATAATAACATAAAGATTTTGATGATAAAACTTTGTTTTTATTAAGGCTGGAGCATTTTTTTCATTATGGTATACTCTTTTTTTTATTGAATTAATGGAAATATCTACGGTAAAATTATTTTTCTTTTGCAGATTGTTTTAGATCTGGTATTAAAGATAAGCAATGGAAATCCATGGGTCAATTTGAAGAAATAAAAAAGCAAGAAATAAACAATTACATACAATATACAGAGTATATATATCAATGTAGACATGAATTTTCTTGCACATATAGGAAATAATAACGGGGCCATTTTTGATGGCAGAATTCAATGTAATGCGAATGTTTCTGCTCAGTAAAACAAAAACAACCAGAAAAATATCTTCTGTAATTGAAAAATAGGATTTTCAGTATTTCACAAAAATAAAAAAAAAGAAGAAAAATGACCATTTTTCTTATTAATTCCTACATGGAATCTGGATTTGGTAGTGCTAAGAATTCTTTCAAGACTATAGGTGGTATCAACATGTATTGTCCTTTACTAATAATACTTATAGAAATAATGTATCATTAGATTTGGTAGACTGATGTTGACTAGTGCAGCATGAAGGAAAAGTTGATACTCCAATTTGAAACCATCTTCAAGAGAAAGAAATCCCTTTCAAATGAATAATAAATAAACACCTCTGCTGATTTACTTGTTACATGGATGTAGCCATATTTTTTCAGAATCATATGTAAATTACTGCTACCTGAAAAAGGTTATACAAAAATATTTTCAAAAAATGCCATTGATTTGAGATTTCTCCCCAGTCTATAAATTAATCAGACTAACATTTCTTCAACTTAAAAATGGCAATTGTCAGTTTTTCACATATGTGCTGGTAAAATTAACATATCTATTGATCTGTTCAGTATATGTAGCCAGATTTTTTAGACTGTATTTTAGTTATTAAGCATGTAACAAATGTTAGGTGTTGTCCTCAATGTCCACTTTTATATTTACATATGTTCTATCCATGATATTGAGCACTTTAACCCATAAATATAGCATACCTTTAAAGCATTTTTGTCATATATATATATATATACATATATACATATATATATATATATATATATATATATGAGTATGTGCATGTGTGTGTGTGTATATGTATGTGTGTGTCTGTTATGTGTGTATTCTGTTATCACCATACAGAAACGGTATTGTTTTACTTCCCCTTTGTTTGTCACTTTTTTTAGTTTAGAAATTTTTTAGATTGATCACCATTTTGGTCACTTCCAGTTAGCCCTTAGTATATTACGGACAATCCCTCACAATGAAAGTATGACAGCAAGCACATGGTCGGTAGTTTTATCCTCTTGATCTCACCCTGAAAGTTAAACATCATCGATTTGTAGCTTTTAATAACTTTCTCTCTACATTTGTCTATTTCATTTCCTACTCAGGACATCCACTCTCTAGCAAACACAAAACTGTCACTTTACAGGACACCTGCTCTCTAAGCGACCATGAAACTGTCCCTTTACAGGACTTCTGCTCTCTAAGCGACCGTGAAACTGTCCACAAGACACTTGCTCTCCAGTGACCACGAAACTGTCCTTCCCAGGAGATTTGCTTTCTAGTGACCATGAAACTGTCCTCAGGACATCCGCTCTCCAGTGACCATGAAACCATCCTTCAAAGGAGATCTGCTTTCTAGCGACCACAAAAATTCCTTCTCAGGAGATCCGCTCTCCAATGACCATGAAACTGTCCTGAGAAGGACATCAGCTCGCCAGCAATCATGAAACTGTACTTCTCAAGACACTGGCTTTCCAGTGACCATGAAACTCTCTTTCCCATTCTCATCCATTCTTCAGTGATCATGAAACTGACATCCAATTGCCAGCGATCATGAAACAATCCTTCACAAGCAATCTGCTTTCCAGTGACCATGAAACTGTCCTTCTCAGGACAATCGACTCTCCAGTGACCCTGAAACTGTCCTTCTCAGGACAATCGACTCTCCAGTGGCCCTGAAACTGTCCTCCTCAGGACAATCGACTCTCCAGTGACCCTGAAACTGTCCTCCTCAGGACAATCGACTCTCCAGTGACCCTGAAACTGTCCTTCTCAGGACAATCGACTCTCCAGTGGCCCTGAAACTGTCCTCCTCAGGACAATCCGACTCTCCAGTGACCCTGAAACTGTCCTCCTCAGGACAATCGACTCTCCAGTGACCCTGAAACTGTCCTTCTCAGGACAACTCTAGTTCCCACCCTCTACATGAGCTAGCATATTTCACAATAACATTATTTTTGTTTATGTATTTTTTTAACAAAAATAAATTTGGCTATATATTTTTTTTACTGAAGTCTTTGTTTTATTAATTGTTGTTGTCTTCTTTCATTTGTGGACCAATATACCACCTGCAACTCTAGTCTTATATATATATATATATATATATATATATATATATATATATATATATATATATATTTTTTTTCTAGTTTTGCCCTTTTTTGGTTCTTAATAAACCTACTGATATACTGGACTTTGTCTTCAGTTTTAATTGCCTTAAGGCATTTATCTGATTGTCTTCAACATTACAGATGCATATTCTCAGGGGCAGAACAATAAAATACTAATGGTAGTTATTAATAATAGCAATTAATATATGTAAACTTATATCATTTAATTTAATAAAAACCAGTCACAATTACTGGACTTGAGAAATGTATTTTCCTGAAAAATTATTTTTGTATAGAAAGATTTTATAAATTTCAACTCAAAATATGTTAGCTGCTCAGTCAATGAATGCAGAATGTTTCTTTATAAGGTAACAGTCAATGTTACTGTTACTATTTAGGAAGTAGTCCAATAAAATTCTTTGGGGAAGGTATGTAAGAGTGAAAATTATCTTTGAGATATGACTTTCAAGATTTTGAGTATGGCTTTATATCGTGATGCCCAGGAACAGAGTATGAAAGTTATTGATGCAAGTTCATAAAGATTTTGTACCAATGTTGGGAATTTCAAATCTTGATACCCTGAGACGTAGGTCAGAGTAAAGTTTGCGCAAAATCCTTTTCAGATTGATATGACTTTGGAAAATCAGTTTTGCTTTAAGGATATTTCAAATAAAGAAACCTTGATTTGCAATGAGTGTGTGTCGGGGAGGTATAGATATCTAATTGATCATAGATATGAACACCAAGATGAAAGGAACAAAGGAGCTTTTGATATTTTCAACTCCTGTGGGTCTGCCACTTTTTTCAATTATTTGATAATTGCTGACACTCATTGCTCATCCTTAAGTGCCTAGGTGCAACCTTGCCAAACTTCAAAGGAGGATAGCCTTATATCAAAGATTGTTTCCATCTGTCATCAGAAACCCAAAGCAATCTGCATATCATAGCATATTCTTACTCGTTGATCCAAAGTGGCATAACATTTATCAAAAGTTATGATAACCAGCTGAAATTATAAACTCTTAATTCTTGGAGCATTTAGATCCATCTTACTAATTCAATTTCAAGTTTGTACACTAATGGTTCTTGTATGCATCATGGTTCTAATTTAATTAATTAGTTTTCTTAGATGTGTCATGGTACTAATTTTATTAACTAGTATTCAGGGATGCATCCAAATAATAATTTAATTAATTAATTTTTTTGGACACATCTGGTACGATCCATTTCCCCTGTCTATGGATCTGTTCTGACCACATATAGTCAGGAGAACTTTGCTGCTATGCAGACTTAGTTAAAGCTTACTGCTAAGCTAATTCTTTTTGTTTTGAAAATTTTACTAACTCTCTGCTGTTTAACATTCTGATAATGGTTTATTTACTCTGTCCAGAGAAACTTACAATTGACTCCAATGCATCTGACGCCGAACTAGAATATTGTTACTGGAAAATAACTTTCATAAACGTTTTGAGTACATATTGCAACCAAAGTTCTAATAAGCCACACTGTCTCACCAAAAATGTCCCAACACAAGTCTACGAGTATTTTGGGAACACATCTTCCTACAAAGAGTCGTTAACAATACTGGCCAGGATCTACATTAAAAAGAAAAATGAAATGGTTTCTTGGCACTTACTGGCTACAAGGCATCAACTGCCCTCAAAATCCATGGACTGATTTTATCAATTCTTAATAAAAATAAGTAAGAACTGTTTATTTTCTTTAGTATCAGTGGAACAATATTGAGCCAAATTGATCTGAGATGCCTTTATAAATGGGCTACAGGCAATGGATATCTGACAAAGAATACTTGAAAACAGCACCTTAACATTCCAGCAGACCTTTGATCAGGCAAGAGTACTAAACTTAGCAGAACAAAATGTGGAAAATTATGATATAGTTGCAGTAACGTCTGAGACCTCTTCACCTATTTTGCACTAGGATCTCCAAAAATATCAGCTTTAAATAAACACACATGTTTTTCTGCAAGAGCAAGAGACATGCAAGGTCATGCAGGGTCATTATGACCTACTAGAAGGAAAAAATGCTATACATGTGGCAAACAGCGACATTGGGCAAAAGTTTGTAAAAGTAAAATAATTGGAAGCAAAATGGTATCTTGTTCATCATTATTGGATATACTCAGCTGCTTATCAACTATGATAGAAATCATGGCTAATGAACAGCTCCTAAAAGCACTGATTGGCTTGGTGAGCACAGAAAACTTCCTTAACGTAAGCATTGTAAGGATGGCCAGCTCATCTCTTTCCATAAAAATACTTGGATACTGTTTAGTTGATTTATGAGTAAAGAGTACTTTATACCAAGGAGTAAGATGTCTACTAATGAAAGATCTGTGCTGTGATCTAATATTACGGCACAACTTCTTGCCCTAACATTCATTAGTAAAAATCCCCTTCGGAGGCTCTAAGTCACCCTTTAAAATCTGTAGCCTAGCAGCTTTGAGAATGCTGTACCCTTATCTATTCAACAATTTGACACTAGATTGTAAACCGGTAGCTACTGAATGTAGGTGACAAACTGAGGAGGATAAATTATTTATCTAAGCCAAAGTTACTCATATGTTGAACAAAGGTATAATCAAACCAAGCCATTCACCATGGAGATCCCAAGCCTTCATAGTCTCCTCAGGGAATAAAAAAAGTGGATGGTAATCAACTATTCCCAACCTATAAACTGGTTTACTTTGCTGGATGCCTTCCCTCTGGCAATCATAGACAATACGATAGAGAAAATATCCAAAAATAGCCTATATAATCCTCTGGATCTTAAAATTGCCTACCAACAGCCAAGTCCCAGTGACAGACTCTATACAGCCTTTGAGGTCAGTGGCAAACTTAATCAATTTCACAGAATACTGTTTAGCATTACTAATGGGGTAGCTAGCTTTCAATGAGTAATAGACCAGATAACATCAAAAGAAAACCTGTAAGGCAACTATGCTTACATCGATAACATAAATATATACAGGAAAAATCAAGCGAAAACATGACAGAAATCTAGAATTATTCATGGCAGCTGTTATAAAGTACAAGCTTATACTTAACCAATGTTATTTTAGATTGTTAAAAATATAAAATTACTTGGGTACATAATAAGCAAAATTAACATAAAACCTGATCCAGAACGTTTGAATCCATTACTCAGCTTACCTGTCCCAAACATTTATCCCTCCTGTGTCGTGCATTGGGAATGTTTGCACACTATCCCACTATGCACTATTTCAGACAAAATCCACCCCCTCTAACAACAGAATCAAAATTCTCATTATCTCCCATAGCAGAAAAAGTGTTTAACGAATTAGAGCAGCCATTACTGTGGCCAATCATACACTACCACTGGTAGTAGAGACAGACACCTCAGAATTCACCATAGTTGCCTTTTAAGGCAATCTTGAAGGCCAATAGCTTTTTCCTCTAGAACCCTGTCTAAATCAGAATGTAGACATTCTGCAATAGAGAAAGAAGCCTATGCTATTGTTGAATCGCTGAGAAAATGGAAGCATTAATAAATTGGGTGACATTTTAAACTGATTACAGACCAAAAATCAGTCTCATTCATGTTTAACCCGAAAATGACAAGCAAAATGAAAAATGAGAAGAAATGATAGCCAGGTGGTGGATGGAACTCTCGCTTGATGTACCACTCCGATAAAGAAAATAGCCAGTGCAAGAGGTATAATGACATTATTTGGAAAATGTTTTAACTAGCAGCTGCTGATAAAGGGGTAGCTTTAGAGAATTGGGAACAATTACTCCCAGAGGCGATGTATGCAATTAGAACATTGTTATGCACAACCACTAATGCAACACCATACAAAGGATTGCTCCTGTTTTCTAGAAGAAGTTTGACTCAAATGTTCCTACCATTTTGGCTCAACTAAATAAGAATGAGCCACTAGTGGATCAAATGGAGCTTTTAGATGTCACCCCCCCCCAGTATGTGCCTGTCCATTACCCTGATGGACAGGAAGATACAGTTTCACTAAGAGAGTTGGCTTCAACAGAGGATGAATTGTGACCCACAAGCCTAATCAAGGGTTATCCTCAGGACACTTCAACTGACTTTGAAGAAACAGAATCATATTCTCCTTTTGAAGATTACAAGGAACTCTTGAGCTCTGTTCCCTCGAGTGCGGATGAATGGATTTCAGTTTCACAGAGAACACTACCAATATTTCAACGGATGAGCAAGCAACTTGTAGAAGATTACAGAAACGCAGCAGTATTAAATCCAGTTCTAGTGAGAAAGAGGAAGAACCTCATCATACTGCATTCTGGTGTTAACTAGGGCAAGGAATGGCTTGTTAATTTTAATTCCTCCAAAATTAAAATGTTCTTTTTAATTGTTTGAAAGAACCCACCTGACTTCCAACAGCACCCAGGAAATTGTTATTGTCCCTTTTCAGTTTAATTTTTTCCACTGACATGAAGTGGAAAGATTATATTGAATCAATTCCTAAGTCTACTGTTAAAAATTTGCTTCACTGTGTTCTGCTAGACAATTTTTCTTGCCAGAATCTATCTTAGATATTTATGTCTACCATTCATCCATACTTCAAATATTGTTGGCCTTATATGGTCTGGTAACCCTGCTATATATTTTCAGATTTGTGATAAAATTCAAAGAATAATCTGCAATGTCATTGATATGTCATCTCAGCTTCAATCCCTTTCCAACTACCATAATGTAGTTTCCCCTTTGGCTCTTCTAGAAATACTTTGATGATAATTGCTCAGATGAACTTTCCTCTATGGTACCTAGACTTTAGGAATTTAAGTGCAGTACTTGATTGGCAGCAAGGTCTCATCATTTTACAATTGAAATAGTGACATGTAAGTTCTGTGCTAACAGTTTCTTTTCTCACACTTCTTGCTTGTGAAACTCGCTTCCAGCTTCTTGCTTTCCTGTCAAGTTTGATCTTTAAAAATTGAAATGCAATGTCAATCGTCATCTTCTTCCTTCTTAATTTCTGTTCTTTTGTTGTTCTCCCTCTTAATAGTGTTTTTCTTCTCATATTCTTTCATACTCAGTAACCCATTGCATCTTAGTAGCTTTATTGTCTTGCTTGGGGGGAAAAATAGTATGCATGGGAAACTGGCCAAGCTCAAAGTGAATGTGTACAATTAAGAATATCCTGAAACTTTACTACCAGTTTTATTGCAAAAAACAAACATTTGACTTGCATAATAAAATCTGATATAGTGTATGTACATATATTTCCTTGTTTTGTATCAGTGTATGTGTGTGGAATGCTATGTGTGTGGGGGGATGTGTCTGTGCGATGAAGTGTGTGTGTTTTTTTTATATATGGTGTGGGGGGGGGGCTGGTTAGGGCAGTAAGCATTTTAGATTTCTATTTAAGAATAACCAGACAACTTTGATAGGGACGTTTGATTAATTTGTCTGTGGTGGGATTTGGTTTTTACAGTGTGTGTTATCTTGAGGTGTGTTGAGATATATGTGTATAAATATATGTGGAGGAATAGGTGCCTCCGCATTAATGCATTTATATATGGATTTGTGCTTAAAATAGGTGTGCATGTTTATATATGCATACGCACCCAACAACACATAAATATATATAGATCCATATTGGTATGAGTAAATGTATATATTTGTCCAAGTGAAAATTTACATACATATGTATACGTTATTTATATAGACACAAATATTTAAGTAAATACTCTGCTTATAGTAAACAGTTTTAACAACATTTACCAGTCTGAGAAATTTTCATAGAAAATATGCGTCCTCCAACGGGAATCAAACCTGTATCCTACAGGAAACCTCCATATAGCCTGCCTTGATTTACCAGTTTAGCTACAGAGGAGCATCTGGTTAGCAAGGTCAAGAGTATCTAAACGTAAGTGTTATGGTTCAAGTTCCTTGTACCACTGTGATTGTCCAAGGTTAGAACCAATAAAAGAATAACACGAAGACAGTTATGGAATACAAAGATATATTACAACAGAAATATAATACAAAGAAGTAGAAGTATTAGTAATGACTATCAGATTTGGTTAGAGTGAACTATGTTGTCTCGACAAGTATCACTATTCCAATGTGCTTACAATATGCTCTCAATTATCTCTCCTCGTCTTACAATATATGTTCATACCTCTTGAGAGGCGCAGTATTTATAATATCAGGAATAGTCCATTGTTATTATGGGTAAGCTCCCATAACAGTAAGCAAATTTGTTCACGTCATTTGTTTACATTTAGATATGCTTTGAGCAGATATGAACATTCGAGGGAAATCATGGAAAATTGTAGTTTAAAAGCAGTAATTTGACCTGGCTAACCAGACGCTTCCTTCATAATTAAACTGGTATAACACATCAGGCTATATGACGTTTCCATGTAGGATACAGGTTTGATTCCTGTCGGAAGACGCATATTTTCTATGAAAATTTCTTGGACGTTCAGGCCAGTAAATGTTGTTAATACTGTTTGTAGTAAAAACAGAACCAGTGAATAATCTCATACCAAAGCTTTATTGTACTTTACTCTGACTACACGTCTACTGACGGATATTAAAGGGTGCTTTTTATACTTCCTAGATCTTAAGGAGAGGTAACTGGTGATTTATCAGTACATTCTCCCCTACGGATTTTATTCATAAAGGAGAAAATCTCTTAGGTGTCCAGACTCTTTACAGATTCTCTGTGAACGCCTGGGTAGTTCTTGTATTGGACTATGCGGGTTGGAAGATCTCTCATTTTGAGCTCTCCAGTTAGTCCAAGAATGGAAGTATCTCGTCCTTCTTGATGGACGATGCCGCTCTGTGTCTGAATGTAGATCTTCTGGGTCTGTTTCTGGATGTACGCATTCATCAGGAACGTCTGGAGTTGTCAGGGTCTCGGATGTGAATTCCTCTGAAATGTCTGATGGAGGTGCAACGGAAGCTGTGTCATCATCCTGGAGTAATATGTTGGGAGTAATTTCAACACGGTGATCTCCCGGTTGGTTTTCAGTGTCGAAGACATCAGATCTCCTCAATAGGGTGGTTTTAGGATCTGGTACATCTCCAGCAGGAGCCAGATCTCTAAAAGAGACGGTAGTTTGCCTTCCATCCGGGTGTCGCACGAGTGCATATTGTAGGTTTGCTTCTATTATTTCCATCTCGTCTACCGGGGGGGTCATGTTTGGTTTGGTATAGCGAATGTGGGGTGTCTCAGTAGAACCGTACCTGGTTGAGAGAGAGCCAAGTGGGAATCGAAGCCCCAGGCAAACTCCGTCTTTGGAAGGGTATAAATCTTTCGTGTTGAGTGGCATTGGTGGCCGTACATTATAGCGATCTGATGGCATCTAGGGCTACTGGAAAGAGAGTTTCCCAATTATTTACTGAGCATATGTGTGTTGAAGCAGCCAATTGAATTGTTTTCCAAATTAAGCCGTCATATCTCTCATATTGACCATTACACTGAGGGTTGTACGGGGTTGTCCGACTTACCGCCACTCTGCATTCTTGTAAGAATTTCCGAAGCTATTTGGACATGAAGGGAGCTCATCAAGCTGAATGTATGTATGTCGGTACTCCAAAGATGCCAAATGA
The DNA here is from genome assembly GCA_903632075.3 of Acanthosepion pharaonis. NCBI lineage: Eukaryota > Metazoa > Mollusca > Cephalopoda > Sepiida > Sepiidae > Acanthosepion > Acanthosepion pharaonis. Next base: position 1,575,934 of record CAHIKZ030000179.1, read on the forward strand.
GGAACAAAGGCATTGTATTGGACAGGGAAAAGCAAAAAGAAACTGTAAATATTCAACTACAATAATTTAGCATTTATCAGTTTTGTGTTTTGGATGGTAACGGGTCTTTAAAGTCCAGATTGAGTCTTTCAAATGGCTGCGTTGCTATTATTAGGACCTCAGGCATAGGTCTGTAAAATTTAGGTTTTATCTCAGTACACGTTCGGCAGGAATTTGTAACTTTCCTAATGTTCCTCACTGAATAAGGCAAATTCCTACTCCTTACCATGTAAACCATCCATGTTATGCTTGGATGGCACAGTTCCTCGTGTAGTGTCTGGAGTTCTTTTGGGCTTGGAGTTATACTGCATATTTTTGACAGGGTGTCTGCTGTCAGATTCTCCTTGCCGGGCTGGTAAACAATATCGAACGAGAAACAAGATTCTCCACCTTGCTATTTTTTTAATTTTACTGGTAGCCTTTGAGTTGAACATGAATAAAACAGATTTTTGGTTTGTAACTAATCTGAAGTGACGTCTGATTAAATAGTGTCTCCACTTTCTTAACGCCTTAACTATGGCGTAGGCTTCTTTTTCAATCGCTGTTAGCCGTCGTTCAGATTGAGAGAGAGAGAGAGTCCTTGAAAAGAAGGCTACAGGGCGGTCAGCTTGACTTAATGAAGCGGCATTTGTGCAGTCTGATGCATCAGTTTCAACTATCAGTGGGACAGAAGGATCTATAGTTGTTATTACGAATTTTGCAATGTCTTGCTTGAGTGTTTCGAATACTTCTATTGCTGGGTGAGATAAGGGAAAAGATCTTACTTGTATTAATGGACGCATCTTCTCTGAGAAAGGGGCGACCCATTGCGAATAGTGAGCGAACACGCCTATAGTTCATCGCAGCACATGTATGTTATCTTGGACTGGCAATCTGAGCAAAAGTTTTAATCGCTCTGTGTCTGGCGCCATTGACCCGTTGCTTATTGTTTAGCCCAAAAGATTGATTTTATGTTTCCCAAATGAGCATTTGTCATTATTTAGTGTAAGGTTATATTTGCTTACAGCATCCATGAACCGTCGTTGTCCTTCTGATTGTGGCCACATACATTATCTATATAAGCAAAAGTACTTTCCAGTTTTTCATTCATTATGATTTTGTCGATTATTCTCTGAAAACTGGCTACTCCATTAGTTACCACCAAAAGGTATCCTCCGGAACTGGTACAGCCAGCCAACTGCTTCAAATACAGTGTAGGGTTTTTGGGTTAATAATGGCTACCTGATGATAAGCACTTTTCAAATCTAATGTGCTGAAAATACTATCTTTAGCTATTTCACATAGAATTTCGTCTATGTGTGGCAACGCAAAGGCGTCCAAAAGAGTGAACCGGTTAATTGTCTGAGAGTAATCGATAACAATCCTTCTTTTTTTTTTTGTTTCCTGTGTTTGTTGTTAATATTTGGACTCCCCATGGCGACGTACTTGGCTTCTTCTTGAAGCATTCTTTTTTTATTTCAGACCTTATAAATTGTTTGTCATCGTGCGAATAACGTCGGCTCTTAATAGCTATTGGCTTACAGTCCTTTGTCAGGTTTTCAAAAAGTGAGGGGTGCAGAATGTTGGCTGCAGTCAGTCCGCAAATCTTTAATACAGGTTTATCTCCGCTGAACGGGATTTCTATGCTAGAGTGTTGCTGGAAAAATCGTGGCCCAATATTACCTCGCAACAAAGGTCTTTCATTATTGATAACTTAACAGCTTTATATGAGATGCCGTTATAATGTTGCTCGGCCAAACAATATCCACTTACGTGTGATGACAAAGCTGAGTTCGCCATTGTTACTCTCTTGGGGGGAGGGAACATAATGCCATTTGTGAATGTTTACTAAACTGTCTCTGATATAGTTTTCCGAACTGCTAGTGTCTAATAATACGTTGGTAAGGACTCCGTTAATTTTAATTTTTATAATAGTTTTTGAAAGACAGTCAGGAAATAGGGCCAGTGTTGCAGAAAATGATAACGAACTGACAGGACGGTTAGCTTTGTAAGAGATATATTTAAACGAAAGACATACTTTGGAAAAAATGTCATATTTTCCACACTTGTGATAACGAGCTTCCTTAGCAGGACATAAAAGTCGTGAGTGTAGATTTAAACTGCAGTAGTAACATGTCCGTTTGGTTGATGCAGCAGTGACAGGTTGTTCTGGGGTGTTTAAAGGTGGGATATCCTGGGCAGGAGAGTAAGTCGAATTATCATTGAGAGGAGGGATAGTAGGAACAGGTTGTCTTAGAGCGGCACCCACAGTATCGGGTTGAAAATACGAGCTGGACTGCTGTATATCAAGTTCGCAAGTATTAGCTTGTTCATAAGCAGCTTTCAAGATAAGGGTCTTATTTTCAAGAAGGCGTTGCCTTACCTGAACATTGTGTAGACCATTTACGAAGGCGTCTAGAATATGTTCCTCTTGTGTCTCCAAAAGCGGTCATGGGTCGAAAACTGCAGTCCCTGCTTAATGTCTGAAGGGTCTTTAGGAAATGATCCAATGTTCGCCAGATTCCTGTCGCCGGGTAGCAAGTATATGTCGGGCAAATGTCGGAGTTAGCTCTTCCTTAATTCCCTTATTGTTCACTAGGGGTCGCTCTCCCTACACTATAAATACTGGGCGACTCGTTCTCTTTTTCTACTTTGCATTTCAGCAGACACATTTAAAAATGTGATCTTTCATGGAGATCAGCGTTTCGTCCACTTGTGGGAAAACGCCATGAAACACACATACATGTACGTACGAACATTTACCAAAGAACAAACTCTTTACGTCCACACACAAACACAAATGTTGATATCTTTGTCACTTGTAAATTTGTTGTTTAATACATATATTTGTTGACATATATATATATATCGGTCTTGTTTGTTTTCTTTACATCTTCATTTGGACTCAACTTGAGTCCGCCAATTTCTTGTAGTTGGACTTTCTTCTAGCAGGAAATAAACAGCACGTGTTTCTAATTCAACAACACTCAAACCCACACGGTCCTCTAAAAGTTCATTTGTGGGTTTCACGTAAGTTGCTTGTAATCTTTCTGTCAATTCTTCACAAGTTTTACAGTCTACAATGATATCGTTGATTGAATCAGACGCATAGTAAGAAGAGCACGCTTGTTAATAAAGCCGATTCGGGTTCTCAAGGAGTAGAGTTTCAATTAAGCTCGTAAAAGTTTCAAGCCAATGTGTCTAGCGTTTATCTGCTGCTTCGCTTTCTAAGTCATAAGTAAATCGTTCTGGTCGCATATAAAGTTGTAAGTGAAATAAATTGTAGTAAAAACAGAACCAGAGAATAAACTTATACCAAAAATTTATTGCACTTTACTCTGACTACTCGTCTACTGTAGGGTGCAGTGCTGGTTTATTACTAAGTGGCCTTGTGCCAGACACCACACTAAACTACCGAGTCTACAAGCAAAGTAAAAAAAGATAAAAATGCGTGAATGAACAACGAAGTGATGTGGTTAGCTCACACGTGCATAAATTAAATATATTAAGATAGCCGGCACAGAATGACAGAAAAAGACTGGATTCAAACAAGAGTAATTTTTTTATTAAATGAAAGAAAACAAGTAACTTATCCCGTGGTAGGGATCAATGAAAATGTTCCGCGCCAAAAATAGAAAACAAGATGGCTAAGGCGGGAAAAGTTCTTGAAGAAGAAAGTTCCAGAAAAGTCAATCTACCAGAATAATATACATACAAAGAAAAATACTCACTGCGAGTTTTTGCTAGTGTGAGTGAAATGTTATGTATATATTTTTTTAGGTACTGGTTCAGAGTCCAATGATTTGAGAGTGTATGTGATTTTTCTTTTTGTGTTCAGGTTCAAAGTAGGGACTCAGAGTTCGGTCAGGTCTTGAATTAACTGTCGAGAATTTTAACGGAATGCTGTGGACGTCTAGCCAAAAGGACGAAGAGCTAGTTGCGGTCAGTCGCATCGTCTATGAGAAGTTAATTATGGCGAGTCCAGAAGGGCGAAGAATTAATTATTGGTGTTTGCATCGCCTCGGAGAAGGATTTGTGCGACGAGCCAAAAGGGTCGAAGAATTAATATTTGTGGTCGCATCGTAAGATATCCCTCGTCTGTCAACCTTAAATATTGACATGGATAAAATGAGTCTGCTTAGGTCCGAGTCTGGATCACAACTAACTTTTTGAAACAACAGCCCGTCCGTGACGTCACAGAAACTTCGCGGGAAGACTTCAAAAATCCAATCTGCACAAACAGGAACAGCAGGTCGCTCGACCGCCGACCAAACCAGCCCACCACTGTATCAGACTGAAAGAGACAGGAAGGGGCGTCAAACGCGCGCGCGCGCACGCGAGTGTGGAAGAAAGGGAGGAAACACGTGCGCGCGTAGAATGTTGTAGATGGAATAATACATTATTCCATATATCTTAAAAGACACCTGATCATTCCAAATTCTAGCATTCATATTTTTATATAAATATTGTATTGAGTATTGCTTATGGATTCCTTTTGTTTTTTCTAACATTATTAATTCTGTAGAGGCCCATTAGTTGATATGACCTCTCAATTTATATTTAACGCGAAATGCCACAAAATATGAAACAACATGAAGGAACACAAAACGGTTTTGTAACGACAACAATATTTATATTTCTATAATGATATACACAAGAAGAGGTTACTATTTTTGTTGGTGTTATGTCCCTTTGACAATAGTTGAACTTGTCGCTCAATGTGTTCACTGTTAGAGAGTTGAAAGAAATGTAAAGCTGAGAAATGCTGAATAAACTTTTAGCTTTAGTAGAGTATTTTAAAGACAAAAGTTCTTGTTGCTGGTTTGGAAATGTTTCGTATCTTTGTAATGTAGTTTGAAAATTTTCGTACGTATGTGCATGCGTGAATATGTTTTTATAAGCGTCTGACCGCACATGGTCAGACGCAAATCCTTTAAGATTACATTTTCGTAGGCGAATGAAATCAAGAAAGAAGAGAGGAGAGAGAACGAACTTGAGTCTGCTATTTATAATTAATTTAATCACGTGGTAGGATCCCGGAAAAAGAGTGGGAAAAACTTGACTTAGTCACGCGCTGCAAAAAGATTTGTACGTGGATGGATTGCCACGCCCACTTGTGTGTTTATTGACCAATTAGAAGCTGATATTTCCTGAAAATATATATGAAGCTGGGTAAGCCCTTTGATCCACTTTTTGCGCAGATTTGTACAAAATTCAACATTGATAAGAAAGTGGTATCAGGATGTTAAAATTTAACCAACTGGTTCAACTGATACTAGCTAAGAATTATTGAGTGACAAATTATTTTGCTCTCACCAATCTTTCAGAAGAAAACAAAATCATGAAAACGATCGGAGAGAAGATGGTCTTCTAAAATAAGCAAATCTTAAGAATCATTTGATCAGTTTTACGATCTTTCTGCCTGCCATGGTGCGGAGATATTTTCTTACATACTATTCGAAAAATGAATATAAGTTTTCGCGGAACAACACTAACCAACAAAAATCACACACACGCACAGACACACAAAAACGTAGGTGTACATTGACGTACGAACGTTTTGGGCCAACTACATAAAATGATTATAAATCTTTATTTTATTAAGAAGTTAAAATTGTTTTATTGTATGTTTTTATCAGTTGTGCCTGTAGACCTTGAGGATTGGGAAAATAATAAGTTCTTGCGTTTTTGTAGGTGCCGTCTAACAAGATACACTGCAGCTGAAAAAAAAATCCAAGAAAAAACTCTTGTACCAGTGAAAGATCTGAAATGATAAAAACCTGATAATATTCAAATTTCGAAGTAAATACACTAAACCAGATTAACTCTTATAACCTTTATTAATTCCTTTCTACCTTTTTCTATTTTTCCTGTATATTTTTTTATTGTTGTTTCTTGGTCATTATAATTAACCCCCTCTGACAATTATTATATTAGTGAAAATATTATGCATATTTATTAATATATATATATTTTTGCTCTACTTCATTACATTGAGTACTATTTCATTAACACCTGCACTATATGTGCAATATGTTGTAATTTTATTACCATATATCCATATCTTTATTTTTATTTATATCTATATATATATATATATATATATATTGAAATAATAGGAAAGGACAGTAAGCTTTACAATCCAGTGTTCTTAGTAATTATTTCTATTTTTCAAAAACAGTGCTTGATACAAAACAGGAAAGCATAAATATTATAATATCTATCTATCTATCTATCTATCTATCTAACTATCTATCTAATGCACATTTCATTGAATACAACAGACAAGGTGCTTTTATTTAGTTTTTTATACAATTTCTCATGCGATCTAATATTTTTTTTCTTTTTGGATGATAAATTATCTAAGAATGTGTTGAATGTTCTTTTTATTTCAGCTATACATTTAGCCATTTTCAAAGATTATATTTTAACTGTTAAATTAGATCACATGAGAATTTGTATAAAAAACTAAATAAATGCATCTGTGCATGAAAGAAGGATTGCTGCCTAAATACACAAATATATATATATATATATATATATATATATATATATATATATATATATAAGAAGAAAGAACAGTATGATATATAATCCAGTGTTCTTATTGATATTCTTTATTTTTATTTTTACAAAACAGTGCTCAATGTAAATTTACAGAGCATAAATATTATAAATTGACTGATTTAAAATATGTTTTTTTTCGATACACAGTAATAATCATGTTTCAAAAATGGAATCTAAAAACTTTAAATTTAATTATATAATTAAATTAAAAGCATTAGTTCCGTTTCATCTTCAAGTGAATATTGGAATAACTTATTTTTAAATTTACTGAGTTTTAAATGCACATATCAATTCATAATTTCCTGTTTCCAAGGATACAGAGAAATCCAATCATTCAGACAGGGACGGTAGCATGTTCATTTTTATTAACTATTGTTGTATCAATTATGAGTTACGTTCGAAAAAGAGGTTAAGTTTAGAGAGGGTAGGGGTGTATTTTTCAACGAATTCGGACATCCGTTAAATGCATTTTTTTATTAACGGCAAAAAAGTTTTTCGTCATTTTTTCTTACTTGTATACTTAAAGATCTTTTTAGGTGTGTTTTGTGTTAGAATATGTTTTATTTAACAACAATTTTAAAATATTTTTACTCTTAATTACTAATAGACTATATTTCTTTTTAAAAACAAGAAAATGTTACTTACATTATTTAAAATTATTTTTTCATATCAAATATAAGTATGTATATTACCAGCTCCCATTTTTTAATTTTATTTTAAAATATTATTTAAGGAAAATTTTTGACATAAAGGTGAGCAATGGATAAAAAAATTCATATGACCACTTTGACATCACAATGGGATCACTAGACTCAGCTGAGTCTTCTGATCTCATAGGTCTTTTTATATTATACAATCTTACAGCGCACCATGAAATTAGTATAACTGACATACTTTAAATTAGTTAATTTTAATATATATATATATATATATATATATATATATATATATATATATATATATATATATAAGGAATCAGTGGATATTTTATCTGATATTATTTCCTATTACTCTAAATGTTATATTCATGTTTACAGTGAATGGCTGTTGGCACTCCAGGCAAGCTGAACTTTGACACTCTTACAAGTATAATTTTTTAAATATTCACAAGAAGAAAAATTGAAAATGTAGAATAACAAGTTTATTACAATATACATCTTAATAACAAGCTAAAGAAAACATTCATTATCCTATGTAAAACATTTTTATGGCTTTTAGATCAGCAAATTCTTTCATGGCCCTTTCTACAACTATCTTCTTTACAAGATCATTTTCTATTAAAAAAAATAGCCAAAGAATTTAATCTGTCTTGAGTCATGGATGACTGAAAGTATGTTTTTATAAGCTTTAGTTTTGGAAGATCCCAGTTACATGACTAACCAATCTGCCAGTACCTTGAGCTGGTCCTGCATGTTTGAGTAGAATTACATCTACCATATTGTAGGAGAAACCACTGTCTTATTTGACCTGCTTTAGAAAGTGTTGCAGCCCAGTAAGATTCACTTAGCCTTTTAAAGAATTCACATCCTTTTGATCTCCTCTAAATCTCATTTCTGCTGATTTTTGTCTTGTATCTGAAATGTAAACAAAGTATTTTTTAAGGAAACAATGGATACCTTATTATTTCCTACAACTACAAAAGTCATTTTAAAGAGACCCATGTTTGAGCAGATACCCTGTTTTTCTTTCTTTTTAATTGCTTCAATTCTGTCGATTGGCAAACTTATTCGAGAAATGTATTCTCTGGCCAGCATCAAACCTGCATCCCCTATACTATTTGTGAAAGATGTTTTGTGTGCATAGTTGCTTTGTTTCCAGGGTCCTTCAGTTACTCCTATATTTACTTTTTGTTCATTATCTGGTGTTTTTACAGTAGCTACTGTAAAATCACCAGATAATGAATAAACGAAACATCTTTCACAAATAGTAAATATGCGAACAGCACAATGCCTTCCAAGTATATCTGGTAAATTAAAAACAAAATGCATATCAGGAAAAGATATATTCCCAAAAGGAAATGGTACCATGGGGAGACAGATTTAGCCTCTGTCTGGGCCATGTGAGGGCGGGCAGTGTCCAGGCTAAAGAAAAAAACTTTTCAGTTTGGTTGCTGCAAACAAAATTGAAATTTAACTGCTACTTTTGTCACTGTATGGAGTGACATCATTAAGTAACTGTCATGTGACCTACATGATTTATCTCCATCAAAGGGAGATAAGTGCCTTGTGTATCTCTACAAGTAGATAGCACAAGATGTATTAGCAGACTGACTCAGTAGGTAGGGTACTAATGCTAGAATCATAGAATATAAAGTCTTGGAATTTTCCATTACCACCTTGTATGTGTAAGTGAACATTTTGTATGTATAAATTGAAAATGGTGAGAAGAATGAGATAAGTGGCAACTAAGAATAACTCTTTCAATATCGATGTCGGCCTTTAACAGATTATCACATTATTGTCTGTGTAAATTGAATTTGTTGTGCCTGCTGCTCTTGATGTTTGATTGATTCTTTAACCTTTCGTAAACATAAATCTCTTTGCAACAATATTAAGCACATTTCCTCTTTGCTATTTACTTCCAAACAAAGAAGCCTCCAATTAATGAATTATCCCTTCAAGTGACAATGAACTGCTAACTTAAAACTAATTGCCACACAACAACTGAGAGAAGACATCCTTACAAAGATAACTCTCCTGTCTTCAAGCAATAAAGATTAAATGAATTCTGTCTCTACAAAATCAACTTTATCAGAAAACTTACGATTTCAAGGTGAATTCTTCATCTTGCTTGGAGATTAAAACTTATAGAATTTATGATTATTTTTTTTCTAACATAAAAAAACAAATGCATTGTTTGTGTTGCATCATTTGAGAATTCTCTGTTTTTGAGGGTCAAAGTAATATTATTTTCTTTAGGAAGGATGTAGACATTAAAAGAATATTCTGTCTGCAGTGGTGACAGAAAAGTTGCATGTAAATGATTCTGTGAGAATTTTGGTTCATAGACAGACAGTAAGGCTGGAAATAATGGTAAAAACATGATTTCTCAGTAGAGTTACTCATTTATTTTTTCACTGAGATTATCACAATCCATCAAAAAAGATATAGAGATAGAATATAGGACATATATATATATATATATATATATATATATATATATATATATATATATATATATATATATATATATATATATATATATATATATATATATATATATATATATTAATAAACAGAATTAATATGGAAAAAGTTTTTTCACTTAACTCATGCTTACTTGAATTTTCATGGTCACATAGATGTGACTATTCATAAACATACTTATATATATATATATATATATATATATATATATATATATATAATCATTTCATTGCAAAACAATAAAGCCACTAAGATTCAAGAGAGTTACTGAGTGTGAAAGAATAAGAATAAGAAAACATAAAACATTATCAACATGTGTGAATAAGAAGAGTAATCAAGAAGACAGAAGATAATGATTGACATTGCATTTAAATTTTGAAGATCAAAGTTGGCTGGAAAGTAAGAAGTTGGAAGAGAGTTCCACAAGTAAGAAGTGTGAGAAAAGAAACTGTTATCATAGAACTTACAGAACTTGCTAATCTAGTACTGCACTTAAGTTCATAAAAGTCTAGCTAACATAGGGCAAAATTAATTAGAACAATTATTGTGCATTTACTTACAGAAAAGGCACAGGGAAGCTACATTATGATGATGGGAAAGTAACTGAAGCTGGGGTGCCAGGTCAAGACCAATAACATTGTAGATTCTTCTTTGGATTTGATCAAGAATCTCTAAATACATAGCAGAAGCACCAGACCAGATGTAGCAGCAATATTTGAAGCATGGGCAAATGGTAGACTTATAAATATGTAAGATTAATTCTGGCAAGAAAAATTGTCTAGCGTGTATGAATTGAAAATATAGATTAAATCTTACAAGTTTATTAAATAAGGAACAAATTGGAAAAAAATTGACATATCTAATTTATTATGGCTTCATCAGAAACTTTATGTGTATGGGGAAAGAAATGTAGAGAATGGTTTGATATTTTAAATTCTATGCTGTTTTTTGCACACACACAAATGCCACAAAATATGAACATGTGATATCCACCTGACAAATGAAAACAAAAAGCATAGAATTTGAAGTAACAAACCATCTTCTACATTTCTTCCAGATTTCTAAAAAAATTTCTGATGAAGTTATAATAAATTAATGAAACATTTCAAATTTATAAAGGTTCTCCTGATGGTTCTTTATCTTATCACATACATATATAAAACCTTTATACATATAATACCTTTCACATATATAATACCTTTTATATATATAATAACTTTTACATATATAAAACCTTTTACATATATAATACCTTTTACATATAGAAAACCTTTTACATATAGAAAACTTTTTTACATATATAATACCTTTCTGATTTTAAAAATGCTAAAATGGTTAATTTTATTCATCATCTAGAAGAATTATTGAATCAGTTCTAACATCACAATTCACTTAATCAAGATTTTTTATTACATATCACCATTTCTAGGTAAGATAATTAAAGAAACACCTAAATAATATATAATTATAAATTATTTTTTTTAATTATAAGTATTCAGTATATTCTTTGGCTCTACACACTTTATTTTTATCACCCAAACTTTCTTTCATTTTCATTTTTTTATTTTCCTTTGTCTACATTTTATTTTCACATAATCTCCAGTACCAGTCTCAATGATTTTTGTATAGATATAATGTTTGATTTTATCAAGTGTTAAATTGTTTTAAATTTGCCACAGCATTTTTATATAACAGTGTTGCTATGGTAATTACTTTTCTTTAAATTATATTTCAGTTAAGTTTTGATAATGGCCATGCAAAAGGAACAAAACATCTAGATGAAAATAAAGCTTCAAATAAAGTTTTCAGGTCATACATACATACATACATACATATATATATATATATATATATATATATATATATATATATATATATATATATATATATATATAAAAAGAAAGAACAGATGGAGTAAAATCCACAGTTAATAGAATTTACTTTTTTTAAACAGTGCTCAATACAAAGTAGAGCAAAATATTATTCTAATATTTTTATTATACAAGATTATAATAAAAACATTTTACATTGGTACATGAAAGCTTTCATGTTTCAATACTTTTGTATAGCAATGTAAAATGTTTTTATTATAATCTTTTAAAATAAAAAAAATTATATATATATATATATATGTATATATAAAGGTTCTTCTAAAATGCAAGGTTTATTAATTGAAAGATCTTATGTTTTGAGTGACCAAATTTTTATCTATAAATGTATGCACACACACACACACACACATATATATATATATATATATATATATATATATATATATATATATAGATAGATAGATAGATAGATAGATAGATAGATAGATAAATGTTCTTCTGAAATGCAAGGTTTATTAATTGAAGGATCTTAGATGTTTTGAGTGACCAACCATTGATTATGGAATAATTTTCTTTCTTTTTTCTATGCTTTTTTAGTTTGCCAACGCTTGCAAAGACAGATTTATTTCACCATAAATTGCTATGTGTACAAGGCAGAAAGAAGATGAAAGAAGAAGAGAAACTTAAAAAAGTCACTGATAACAGGGATCATTGATGGGTAAAGGCTCCCGTTATCCTCCTTTTTATGAGGCTTTTTGCAGAAAGATGGATCCAAGATGGAAGAATAGAAAAGTGTTAATAAATAAAGCTGAAGATCTGTGTGATAATCTCTGTGTCAAATGTGTCCAATGAAATGAAAAGCGATTTAGTCGGATATGTCTTAGATTAAAGAACATCCTTCCACAGAAGAAGTTCATCCACCCACATAAAAATGCTCATCTACTCACTTTGATCCAAACTGAATATAAGAATGAATGTGTTTTTTTCTTCACAATTTTGCATAAGAAAGAAAATTCATGAAACTTTGTGAGTTGTCTACACTCATCATATTAAAAAATGGAGGCAAAAAATTGCTGAAATCAAAGAAACTGATGATTGAATTAAAATGAAAAAGAAATTTCAAATAAAAAAAAGACAAATAGAAAATGAAAGAACAAAAGGAAAGATCTCAATACATGTTGAAATATAAATATTTCAACAAATAAAACTACCAAAGGATACAATAAAGACTCATTATTAATGATTACTAAAAAATATATTTCAGGGCTAGGAAGATTGTTTTCGACTAATGTGGGAGGGAATTGCTTTCTGTGAAAACCAACATTTGAAATTTATATTTTTTTGTTTTTTTGTTTAGCTTGGTAAAAACTCTGACCTTTGACATTGAATGAAATTACAAAGTAATTTTGCCCATGCAGACCTCAAATTGATTCAAGCAAAGACAGTTTAAACTGGTGAAACTCAAATGAACTTTTCAATTAGTAAGTGATGATTAACTGTCACGATCTTCCAATTAATTTTTGAAGTTCTAGACAAAGGCACATTGATATTTTTTTCTACTGAAAATAAAGTAACTTTGTTCACTGCATCTGAAAGGAAAAGTTCAGAGATTTGGAATTGCTTATTTCTGACATTCACTGATAAAGATCACATGATTAGTTGATTGTGAACTTTAGATATAACAGCATATAGACTCCTGTCCCAAATGGAGAGTATTTAAACAATTTGTGATTTCCTTGATTTGACAATGTGAGGCTCCACATCGTCTCTCATCTCAAGCTCTGAGAAGAGAATTTGTTTGGGTAAATCAATGTCTAACATTCGGGCAAGATATCCAACCCATTGAAGTTGGTGGTGAGTCATGATTGTTTCTAGGTTTTCCATCTTTGTGAAGAGGAGAGCTTCATTTTCATCAGACCTGATGATTGCATTTAGCATGAAACAGACTGTTGCCTCTAGGTGTTGACTTCAATGTCTACTTATATATATATATATATATATATATATATATATATATATATATATGTGTGTGTGTGTGTGTGTGTGTGTGTGCATGTGTGTGTGTGTGTGTGTAATTATATATTGTCATAGATAAAAATAAAGGATATATTTTAATCATTTATTAAAAAAAAGGGATTTATTTTATATGAAATGTGTAAAATATATTCTGAAGATAGTCAAAACAGATATTGGAATCTTTATTTAATTCAGGTTGATTTTTAATTTTTAATTAATATTTTGGAAGTAATTTTTAATTTTATAAAAATTTTAACATGCATTATTGTAATCATTCACTCATCATTATTGCTTTTGTTCCTAAAATTTATCTAGCTGATTCTCCTACCTACTTCAGGTAACTTCATCAAACAATAAATAATGTTATGCTTATTTACATATTAAAACTAAATGTTCACTTGAAAAGGTTTTGAAAAATTAAAAACCTGATGAAGATGAAGATATTGGTCTAGAAAAATTATGAAATGATACTCTCACTTTTGTTATTGGTTGTGTTTGGTGTAGATTTTTATTGAAAATCTCTTCTCTGAAGCTATGAGCTAATTTATTTGTTAAGAGATTTTGTTCATATATTTCTGCATACCTGTAATCTTGCCAAAGGAGGAAAATGTCTAAAGAAAGGAAAAAAAATTCCCCAGATCCTTGTGCATACTCACCCACAAAATTAGAGACGATTTAGTTCTGTGAGTAGTTGGAAAAAAGAAAAAAACTTATTGCCTTACAGTGGCAAAACAAAAAATAGTCCAGGTTTAGCTTAAAAATATAATTAATGAAAAATAACAGGAAAAAAAATCCGTTAATGATATTTCATCTTAGAGAAAATGGTTCAATATCTTTTACTTTGAAGTGCATCAAAGTTAATTGGAAAACAGACGACTGGCAGTGATTAGCATAAATTGCAGTGAACAGATCAATCTGATAGGTAAGTTGATTGGCTGTACAAGTTGATCTCAAGAATCTTCAGTAGATAGATAGATCAATAGATAGATGCTGAAAAGTTCTTGGTTCAACCAAGAAGGGATTTCAATAAGAATTTTGATGTTTGGGTAATTGGTTTTTAGATTTTGAGAAATGGAGTGGGCTGAGAATTTTTCAGTATTTACAGTGAGCATCTTGGTTGTGAACCAGTAATTAGCAAGTGAGTCTTCATGGCCATTACTTCTACAAGGAATTTTAACCTCATTGGGTACTCCATACTTTTACCTTATGCCATGCAAAGCTAAGTTTTGTATATGTATATATGTGTAATCAAATGGAAAACAAAAAAACTCCTAACTAACACATTTAGTGAAGTGATTCTGAAAGAATTTAAAATTCTATCAGGATTCAATATTTGAGACCAAAATCTTGACTACATAAGATATGGAGATGATACCATACTGATAGCAGACATAGAAAGGAAACTGTAAGAACTCCTACAAAATGTAGTGAAGGAAAGCAAGAAAGGACTAAACATCAAGTGTAAGAAGACAGAATGCATAATTGTCAGCAAAAGTACGCAAATTACAAATTGGCAATACCAAAATCAAGCATGTACAACAATTTAAATCTATGGAAAATGTTTTAACAGAGGATGGAAAAGTGCAACACCAAAATCCCAAGACACACTGAGATCATGAAAGATGCCTTCCAGAAGATAAGCAAAGTATTAATCAGTCCTTCTCTATGGCAGATAATTAGCATAAATTACAGTGAACAGATCAATCTGATAGGTAAGTTGGTTGGCTGTACAAGTTGATCTCAAGAATCTTTACTCGGATAGATAGATCAATAGATAGATAGATGCTGAAAAGTTCTTAGTCCAACTGTCGCAGATGAAAAAAGCAACAGAAATGTAGTTCTACAGAAGGATGCTGAGAATACCATGAACTGAACATATGAGAAATTTTAGAGAAAATGGAAAAAAAAGGACACTTCTACTTATCATTAGAAAGAGACAATTGAAATTTTTAGCACACATAATGAGGAAAGTGAGTTTGGAAAATTTGACACTTATAAGACATACTGAAAACAGAGGAAATCAATGCATAGCCTACGTAACAAGCTTGTGTAAAAGGATACCAGAAGAGGGTTTAGGAGAGATTGCAAAAACACAAAATTTACTAAGAACTAGACAGGACAGGAAATTGTAGAGAGCCATGATCTCTCATATCCTGCAGTGACATGGCATATATAGGGTGTCCTTAAAGTTTGGACACAGAAAATCTCATATTTTTTTTTACCTCCATAGATTAAACATGATTTTGTCAAAAGGAGAAAGAATTGACTTCTTTTTCAGGCATATGCTAAAGGAAAAGGTGTACTCAATGAAGATCACAGATGCAACACACTTAATTGAACATATAAAGAGTGAATATGGTAAATATGACAGAAATGTGGAGTTATTGAGTTCACATGAATCTTCTGAAGTGCATCAATTTTTGCATGAGAAATGATGGAAAGCATATTGAAGATGTAATCTGTTAATATTCCAATTCAATAAAATGTTGTTGAAAATTTTATTCCTTGAAAATATGAATTTTTGCCTAGGGTGTCCAGATTTTAGGGACATGCTGTTGAAGAAGAAGATGGTTTTTTTTATGCTGTCAATGTTCTACATATTGTGATGGGAGAAAACAACAAATATTGGTTAGAATTTTACATTGAAAATGTTAAAGAGACAAGGATGCTCTGCTTTCACATTTCACATTTTTTCACATCTAGTTTATCTAGAAATAGAATTTAGCCAATTTCCTTCAGCTTTTTTACCTTTTTTGTCTTGATTTTATTCTTTGTTTTCACTATTGTTTTTAATTATCACAGATTGTAATAGCAATAGGTGTGTAAGAAAAGGTGATATGTTTTATGATCCTGTATATAAATTTACCATGGATGCTTCTGAAATTAGTGCACTTTCAATATATTTTCACATAAATGAATTATAATGACCAATTAATGCACTGAGTATATTTTATTTTAAAATATCCCTTTTGTGTTCATATGCAGACTATTGAGCAATACCTTTATATGAAATTGATTTCATTGATAAAATCATTATTAGTCTGAAGAAGTTCCTTCTGGGGACGAAACATGATTTTTCTATTTCATCATTCGATTACACATTATTAGTCTAATATACAGAAATGAAGAAGTATATATACGTATATATATATATTATTTTAATTTTTTTTATTTCATTTTAAATTCAGGATTTTCTAAAATGAGCCAAATGATATGTCTATTAACAAATATAATTCTGATTTAATATTTGTTTTTATATCACTATTAACTCAAGCATAGTCGAGGGAAGAGTTTTCTTTGAATTTACAAAAAGTTTAGAATTTTTCATTTTTTCAGTGTTTAACAGATTAACAGATGTATTTATTGGTTTGGAGTTTAGTTTCATTTTGCTCAGATTTGTTTTAGGTTTGTGCAAAACTTATACAAAGTTAAAACTTTATATCCTCCCAATTTTATGTCTATCAATGAATAATCACATCACTTAAGATTTAACTTGTCATATGTGTTTATATATGTGGGTGAGATGAACAACCTCTGCTGCAATGAAAGCATTTCATCTAGGAGAAGGCAAACCCTGATATAAAAACCAACCTTTTTGACCTCATGAGAATGCCTAAAAATCTAACTGAATGCAACTTTGCCCATCAAGTGGGAAACTAATAAATGCACCTGCCACCCTCAGTGACACAATAGGCCAATGTCAAAAAAATCTGTTATTGGTAAGGAAAGGTCTAGTACATTCACCTAACCTATCAGCAACAACTAAAAACCAAACATTGTGATAACAACAACAAAGATAGTGTTGTTATTTACCATTAAAAAATCAACTACAAAACTTAAAATTACTTCAAATGGAAAATCAGGCAAATAAACATCTAGAGAGGATCAGATGATTTTAGAGGGAATTTCATTTTAGAACAATGCAAGAATGCAATTCATGATGTTGTCTGTATGCAAGACGTATGGCGACTTAGTAGTGATGCTATTGCACATTTGGGATACAATTTATTTTGCACTGGCCAGAAGGAGAATAGACAACACGGAGGTGGAATTGCAATATGCATATCATTAGATATTGTAATAGATAATATCTTACATCTGTCAAAAAGACTGATGGCTGCAAACATCGTTGTTCGTGGCTGTAAGATTCAAATGATATCAGTTTATGCCCCACAACTGAAAAAAAAGGTGTTGTTTGAGAAAAAGAGAAATTCTATAAAGGATTAACTAAATGTTGCATAACTAGAAAAAGAAAAGCAACAGAAAACTGTGCCTTAATGAGGATTTTAATGCTACTTCAATTATTTTTGAATGTCAACTGCTCTTTTGATGGCAAGAAGACATTAGTCTTTGAAACAGAAACCTCAAACAGTAATGGGGAACTCTTGTTAAATTTTTGTTATTCAAAAAGATTTCCCATCCTTAATACATGGTTCAGTTGTCCCATGAAACTCATAGATCAGATAATGTAATAAAAAGATTATTGACTTCAGCATTTCAGACTCTTGGATTAGGCACTTTGTGACAGATGTTAGAGTATACAAGTCCTACTTTGAATCTGAACACAGACTACTTGTAACTAAACTAACAACATCAGATAACTAATTATCTCACTTTCACTCATATAAATCACAAAAGATACTTGAGTATAACATCCAAGTCCTTAAAAATTTAATGGATAAGAGTAGAATTCTGTAATAAACTAGAATGCAAATTCATGTTCTTAAATCTTAACCAAAACAACATAGAGGAATCAAATAATGTTATCATATCTTCATTAGCTGTGAGACTATTTAAAGAATCCATAGGAAGGAAAAAATACAACAGTAGAATGACAATCCTGAGTTGAAAAAGGAAAAAATGTAAGGGAAAATACTAAACAATCAAGAAAGAAAAAAAAAAGTAGTTAATGCTCTGAGAAACCAAATATTCAAAAAACAAAATAGCATAAATAATAAAAGATGAAATGTGGAGAAAAGCAAAAAATTACAATAACATCATGTAAGTAAAAGCAATGCAAAAGAAAATGTCTTGGTCTCAAAAAACATTGACCATCCTAAATAAAAAAAACCCTCATAAATATAATATATACCAATATACATCCAATCATTACAAAGTCCATCTCCAAACATAAAAAAATAATGAACCTATTGATGAGGAAGTTAAAAAAGATATTAAAACTAAATAGGAATAATAATACATCACTTGACACCGAAGCTGAACTTTTAAAAATAGCTTATGTTTTATTTGAAATCAACAACAAGTCTTTCAATCTAATGGAGGAAGAATCTAATCCACTGACAGAATGAAGCATCAAACAGCCTCTAACAAGTTTGTTTTTTTGTGTCTACTGGTGGTTCTGTAATCATGTGTTAAATTAGGATAAGTTTTCTTTCTCTCCTCTCTTCACTCAATTAATGGTATTATCATCATCTGCTAATGAAAAATAATGTTTTGTTTGTAAATTCTCTTCCAATTCTATTCTTTGCTCATCTGGAGTATCTTTGCCTGACTTTCCAATTAGAACTGAGTTCCTATTAAGTGATATGCCTATAACTCTGTCCATAGTTTTTTGCTGATAAAGAAGAATATTTGGCTCATAAGTTCTCTTCCAATTCTACTTTTGGCTCATCTGGAGAATATTTACCTGACTTTCAATTTAGAACTGAATTCCTACAATGTGATATGCATATAACTCCATCCATAGTTTCTGCTATCAGTACTAAACTGGATCCACACACAGCATGTGGTCGTGATGTTATCCCTGCGATAGTCTATAAGAAATGTGCTATTGAACTACCTCCAGTTCTCTCTAAACTCTACAATAAATGCCTTACTGCTTTTTGCTTCCTACATGCTAGAAATACTCTTCTGTAGTTCCTGTCTAAGAACTGACTGATCTGATCTTTCTATCAGCTTTCTACTTTTTGGCAAAGAACTAAAGGCTTTAATCAATTCTGAATTGGTTATGCATCTCACCTTGAAGGTTCTTCTTTCAGATAAGCAAAATAGCTTTTGCCTTTCCAGGTCAACTGCTGATGTGTTGTTAACAGTTATTGCTGAAAGAGTCTGTGAAGCTTTAAATAAAAATGGTGAAGTGCTCTGGGTTGTTGCTTTGGATATCTCAAAGGTGTTTGCTAGTATTTGGCATACTGGCCTTTTTCACAAGTTGAAAGTTATTTCTGGATGAACTTTTGATCTGATTCAATCTTTCATATCAAATCTCAAAATGAAAGTTATCTTAAATGGTCACTCTTCAAGATCCTTTTGCATTAATGTGGATGTCCCCCAAAATCTATTTTGCACCTTTATAAGTCAACCTTTAATCCCTACATTGAATAATAATATTACTGTATCTGCTCCTGCTATGAATTTAGAAATTCTTGATAAAAGCCACTAAAAAATCTGCAACGTTATTGGTCCTGACCTGACACCCTGGCTTCAGTCAATTTATTGCCACCAATACATAGCTTCCCTGTAACTTTCTATAAATATTTCCATGCTAACTGTTCTGATGAATTTTTTTCTTAATTTTATGAATTTAAGCTTTAATTTGATTTTCATAAATTTAAATGCAATGTCTTCTGTCTTCTTAATACCTGTTCTTTTATTGATCTCTCTTATTAATAATGTTTTGCATTTTCTCATATTCATATAAACCCTTTGTGTTTTAGTGTCTTTATTAACTTTTGGGTGAAATGAAAAATATTTTGTAATCAGAAACATATCTCAAAAAAGTGGGGTTAATAGCAAATTAATGCAAATATGGAACCCAAAAAGTTAGCCCTCAAAAACCTTCATATGTACAGAGGTATCCATTATGGTGAAAATATTAAGGAACATTATATTAACTAGGCTCTCATAATTTTATGAAAGTCAAATCTTCACAACCCAGTTTGGTTTTCATTTTGATAAGGGGTGTAAGAATGCCATATATGTCATTAAACAATTCCAAGAGGTCGCATACCTCTCAAGTCAAAAATCATATACCTACCAGGTTGACATCACAGCAGCAATGTATACCACATATAACTTGAAAAGAAATTAATGACATAATCAAGATGTTGACATTCCACACTACTTCAAACAAAAAGTTAAGAAGGAAACCCCCATCAATACTGGAAAGAGCAATAACAGCTACAGGACTTAAGAAACCTATTTTCCTGAAAAACTTTGAAAGAAAGATTTGATAAATTTCAACTGAGAGTAACACTAGCTGTTTTGTCAATACTGCATGTTTCCTTTTTCTTTTTCTCTCTATCTTTCTGTACATATATATATATATATATATATATATATATATATATATATGCAGCCTATTATATATAATAGGCTGCATAAAAATAAAATTTGGTGAATAACCCTGAAGCAAAAAAAAATGGCACATATCATCTTTCATTTGTACAGTTTTAATTAAAATATATTTTCTTTATTATTTTATTTAAAGTTTTAAAATAAATGAGAAATTGTTTAATTAATGTTGTGGATAATTGATCATAAATTTAATTCAGACTGGTATTTCACCTGAAGGATAAATTAATCTATTTATATAAGTAATTATTATATAAGTAATTATTATAAAAGTAATTATTGCAAAGTTTTACATATTAATAAAAACAAAATAGATCATGTTATGAGCAAGCTCTTGAGACAGTCAATTTCAAAACATAATTGAGTCGGGTTTTTTGTAAATTCTATGTTTAATAAATCAGAAAAAAGAAAAGAAAAACAATATGATTTAAAAAGTTTTTGACAAAAGAAATAAAAAATAAAATTTATATCACTGGGAATCTTTTTCTCAACCTGGGATCAGGCAAATCAAAATACATTTCTTTTCATGTAATAAATATTATATTTTACAAGCCTATGAATGTTAACTTTATTAAGGTTGCCTAAAGCAGTGGCAGCATTAATGTAAAGATGTCAGCACTTTCGATTTTGTGATGCAACAAAGATTTAATTCTCAGGCTTAGCAAATTACAAATTTATGGTTTAAGTTTATCCAGCATGACACAACGAATTAACTTTCCTGGCAGAAGACCTAGCAGTTGATTCAATCTTTCCACTTCATGTCAGTGAAAAACATGAGATCAAAGGGACTCAGTATGTCACTCTTCTGGAGGTTAGCATCAGCCATAGTGATGGAAGACAAAAAAGGAACAATTTAATTTTGGAGGCATAAAAATTATAAACCACTAGCAGCATGACCTGGCGTTGCCCGTGCTTGATTCAAAAATAGTACAACTCATACAACAATCGCTATCACTTGACTTAAAATATTTTTGACCTTCCTTGCCTTTAAAGGAGTGCCCTTTGCCGTGCTGATGTTGCTACATGCCTTACTTCTTGCCTATCTCACACTGCGAATTTTTTCTAAGCTCTTTACTAAACATTAAATCTGTTACGAAAAAAGAACTAAACAAAATGAACACAAAATGATCAGCTTTAAAAAAGGACTCATAACTGGAAAAACCGAATAAAAAAAGAATGTTAACAACAAATACTTTTTCACACCAAACCCAGTTCTGCAGAATCAGAATCAATGTTGAGTTTAAGCAAGCGAATGAGCCAATTGGAGTAAAGTGCCATGCAGATTTAAATTTTTACCACTTGTGACAAATGCAGCTATTGATTTTTTTTGCATGCTAGTTAACATTCATGTCAGTCAGTTGTTGGCTCTCACACTGGCCAATAGAATCTTCCTGCCTATTTGTGGCAGCCAGCTATTGGTTCTCACTCTGGCCAGTACAAAATGGCAACAAACTACATGAAAACTGCCATAGAAGCATGAAAAAATTGATTATTTCCACTATCAATGGGAGTTGGGAAATGCAAAGTTGGTCTTGGCCTTCCCGCTAACTTGGAGCATGTGCATGTAAATTTTGGTGCAAATCCGTCAAAAATTGTGGCCATGCATTCATTACACACACATCCTGCCTCTTATAGATAGAGATTTCTTGACCAGTTAATGACAGACTGTAGGTCACTTTTGTGATCAGCTGCCAATCTAACCTTATCAAACTAATTAGACTTACTATTAAGACAGGAGCAAATAGTTGTGTCATCAGCATAGATACCAAATCAAGAACTGATGAGATTGGGAGAGTTGTTAATTAAAATTAGGAACAATGTATGTCCAAGGATAGTGCCCTAGATGACAGCCTAGAGGACACCCTAGTGGACACCCTAGAGGACACCCTAGAGGCCGCTCTAGAGGACACCCTAGATGACACCCTAGTGGACACCCTAGAGGCCGCTCTAGAGGACACCCTAGATGACACCCTAGTGGACACCCTAGAGGACACCCTAGAGGGCACCCTAGTGGACACCCTAGAGGACACCCTAGAGGACACCCTAGAGGGCGCTCTAGAGGACACCCTAGTGGACACCCTAGAGGACACCCTAGATGACACCCTAGTGGACACCCTAGAGGACACCCTAGTCGACACCCTAGATGACACTCTAGAGGGCACCCTAGAGGGCACCCTAGAGGGCACCCTAGACGACATCCTAGAGGGCGCTCTAGAGGACACCCTAGTGGACACCCTAGAGGACACCCTAGAGGGCGCTCTAGAGGACACCCTAGAGGACACCTGCATTAATTCAACTTCTATTTAACATTTTTTTTGTGAAATTAAAGTTTGCTTTTTTATGTTATTTCAAAATCTTTAATAAACTTATTTAACACTGTATGTAAAATATTTTTTTAAACAAACTAAGCAAAATATTTTCCCTGCAAAACATGTAGCATATAACATAAGTAAAATGCAATTTAACTTGTAAGACTGAATTTGCATTTGGCCAGGTGAAAATTATGTGTATTGTTTTTAGAGTTCAAAATTTATGTGTGAATTAAAATTATTTATGCTTGCATAGAAACCTAACCAGATGAAAACTCTGTCAGTCTAATAAATATTATGCTTACTTGTTGTCATCTTTTTCTCATATTATCCATCACAATCAGCACATTAGATCATATACCATTGCACAGTTGAAAGAACATAAATGACTCTTTTGAATCATAATGTTTAAAACTTTCATAACTTGGTTCAAATACAAATTTATTTGTCAAAGTAAATATAAGAATTAATATAATGTTGTTGACAATGTCATCAGAGTTGACAAACTGTTGGTAGGATTTTAGATTTGGTCTGCATTGGTGTATACCTGCTGGTATATATCAGTATCTAAAAACCCAGAGAAAGTAATAAATCTGTAGAGGACAGGTTTACTGAATATGGTGGATGCAAGTCTGCAACCATTTTTGCCAGGTAATTTGGGAAGTATAAAGTTTTGCCCATTTCTAATAACCCTGAATCTTGGCCAAAATGCATCAGTGACAAATCATAATTCTGTCATGATAGGTTTGACCAAGTTACAAGAAGTTCCATTACAGAATCACCAAATGGAGAATATTTTGGGGATGAAGATTTGATTTGAGGAAATTTGAGTAGGGAACAAGTTTGTTAACCTGAGGAAAAGCCTTGTTTCTGATTATCACACAGAAACATCTTTTTGTAAACTGTAAGCAGATGATCAAAAAAAAAAGTATAATCATTTTTGAAATGCACAAAACAGCAACAAGTGACATACTCTGTAAGCTGCAAATCCTCTGTTAAATCACAGAGAAATCCATTTTCTTTTTCTTTCCTTTGTGTTTGACATCTTCCAACTGTTGCATAGACAACCCTTCCCCAGCTTTGATTGCAATATATGAATGTTTGTTTCATGATGACCCTCTGTGGCTGTCTTCAGTTCTTTCTTGTTGGGTGATGACTTATGACACGCTCCTCCCAAGGATCAAAATTGTATTTATTTGTCTTTGTTTCAATTCTTTATTAAAAAATACAAAAAATAAAAGTAATCAAAAACAATATATCTAAAAAGGAGGTACAAAACTTTAAAATGGTAAATTGAATTTTTTTTATCATTTTTCCCTAAACAAGGAAATAAATCCACTAAGATGCAAGATGAGTCTGAGAGAATGTAAGAAAATGAGAATATTATTAATGAGAGAGAACAACAAAAGAACAGGAATTAAGAAGACAGAAGATGATGATTGACATTGCATTTATATTTTTAGATCAAATTGTTAGCATAGAACTTATGGTTACACCTAGCAATTTCAATTGTAAAATGATGAGACCTAACTGCCAATCTTGGTCTAGGTACCAAAGAAGAAAGCTCATCACAACAATTAGCATAAAAATATTTATAGAAAAGTTACAGGGAAGTTGCATTACAGGAAAGTGACTGAAGCTAAGATGCCAGGTCAGGACCAATAATATTGCAGATTGTTCTTTGTCTTTTATCAAGAATTTCTAAAGATAGAGCAGAAACACCAGACCAGATGTGGTAGTAATATTCAATGCAAGAATAAATGGTTTTAACATTTTTTAAATGGTTAATAGATTGTTATATATGATGTAATATTAATTATATAATATTATGATAATAATAATATTATAATATTATTATTAATATAATAGATCTTGATTTTTATAGACATCTAGCAAACTATCTACCAATATATAGATAGTTTGCTAGATGTCTATAAAAATAGAAGGGTAGGAGGCAAAATAGAAAATGAAAAGAAACCATGATTGCAGACTAGAGCAATGCAAAAACAAGCAAATCTTATCATGTCTTGCATGAGTATCATAGAATTTTGTTCATCATTTCTTTCTTGGTCTTGCTTACTGCACTCTTGACTTTTGCTGTGGTACATCCTGTCTTATTCAAGAAGTTCTGAATAAATTCAAAACTTGGTAGTTGAATTTTTTTTTATTTGTGATGAGCATTTTATCTTTATATTTGATTTTTTTTATTTAATCAGACTTCATTTAACTTATTCATCTGACATTTTCATACAGAATAATATCTCAGACTGAGCTGTTATTAAAAAACATATCCAAGAACAGCCATTGTGCTCTTGTCTACAGTTTGGGTTCTTTCTTGAAATAAAATCGGATTGTTTTATGTCCAAACTTGAAGACTTGGCATTACCAGGAGATTGTTTTTTACACAATGTCAAAATGATAAGTTTCAAATTTCCGAACTCCATCATAAGCAATTATTTTACGAGGTTAGATGCCACAGGTCTTTACATATTATCTTTCTGCACATATTCTAAAAAGCATTACAAGAAAGAAAGAATGGAAATACTTAATTCTTTATGATAAATTCATTCTCTTTTCATTTCTTTCCTTCCAGCCAATGCCAAGACATCAAAATCCAATGTTTACTGAGTTTATACTTTTCATGTCTTTGATACTAAATGAATAAATCTTGTTATAGTTTTTTCGAAACACTTGTTTTTTTTTTCTTTTCATAATTTGTGGCTAATAAACACCATGTGTATGTGTGTGTGTGTGTGTGTGTGTGTGTGTGTGTGTGTGTGTGTGTGTGTGTGTGTGTGTGTGTGTGTGTGTGTGTGTGTGTGTGTGTGTGTGTGTGTGGCTGGGTTTCTTGATTTTCTTCATTATCTTCCTCTTTTCTAAAAAGGCATTCTTAGAACTGATATCAGCAATAACACTGACCAATTCATTTCCCATTTATTTCAGATGTTGTGGCTGGCAACCAATGCACTCTTAATTGCAATGCATAATTTCTGATATTTCCCTCCTCCCAACTCCCCCACCCTGCCACTTTTTGTGAAACTTCCATTTTCATTGATTTATTAAGAAACAGAAGAGGAGAGTGTGGTGGTGGTGGTGGTGGTGGTGAGGTTACGATTGACATACACTGAGAATTCTAACTGCAAGAAAGGGGGTGAAGGTGAGAGAAAAAGTATCAGAAATGATAGAAGAGGGAAGGAGACAGAAGAGAGAGATTAAAGAGAAGGGGTAGGAAGTGGAGGAGTAAAAAAAAAGAAAACGAAAAAGAACTATGAGAAAGGGGATAAAAAAGGGAGAACAAAGAAAGGCAGAAATACCAGTAAGAGAAGAAGGAAAATAAGAAAGAAAGAAGAGTAGAAAAAGAGGAAAGAAAGAAGAGAAAATAATTATGAAACTAACTTTGATCTGAAATAAACATTATTATGTAATTTTCACAAACTTTAGATGAAAATTTGGCATTTGTCATATTTAACATCAGTAGAATGTACAGAAAAAATTACTTGAAATATTAAAACATATATATATATATATATATATATGTATGTATGTATGTATGTATGTATGTATGTATGTATGTAAAGCAAGTAATTCATTATTATATAATATTCTTCATTTTATATTCTCCGATATACACTGTTATAGAGACACTAATATGACAAAGTGAAAAAACAGTTTCATTTCTGCTCAATTTCCCTTATTTGATGGCAATGAGAGATAGACTAGTGTGAGGGAAAAAGAATGGAGAAGAAGTAATAAAAATCTTTATATCAGATGCCAGGACCAAAGAACTGCTGATTCTTGCACTGATGAAACGAACATCCCTTTTCTCCTTTAGTCCCACAGACTCCACTGAGGAACATGGGTCTACACCTTTTTCCAACAACACTAGGTATTGCTGTTATGGTTTCTACACCAGGTAAGATTTTAAAGAATGAAGATGCTCACCACATGCCCACCCTTGCATTTTGCACTTGGCTTCCACTTACTGGTGTTCCCTAGCAGCCCCCCACCTAAGTACTAACAAGGCTCAACAATGCTTAACTTCAGATTGTAAGAACATTAACATCCACTGGATTTGAAATATTTTTGATTTTCAAAGACTTTATTGTGCACCCGTTATTGCTATTAGTCTAGAAATTGGAAAGCAAAGATAAATTAAATAATGGCACATTTCAAGAAAGGAATATGCAAATTCCTGATGGGCATTTCAGCAGCATGTGAAAACTGCATGAATCTTCATATGATGCAAGAATGGGATTGCTGGTGAGTGACCAATAACAATGGTAAGCATCTAAAAAAGAAGAACATTGCATCAAATTATCCTCCACCCATCCAATGTTGGTGCCACTCAACCCATACACTGTACAATGTATACTGTATTTCACTGAATTTTGTAGTAATCAATCAAAAAAATACCAGTATTGATATTATGACATTGGTTACAGCAGCTGATATGAGTCGAAAAACTTTTTTTTTAATCATTTCACCCCAATCAAGGCAAGGGGTTACTGAGTGAAAAAAATATGAGAAAAAAAAAACTATTAAGAACAGAGAACAATAAAAGACATGGAATTAAGATAACAGAAGATAACAATTGACAATCGCTATTGGACTGTGGAAGACTAGCGCCATGTTGTCTGATTAGAAGAGTTAGTTTTTCAGCTTTTTCTTTTGAGTGTTTGTGAAGAAGGCTTGTAGTGAATGGTAATGGTAATATTAGCCATTTCCTTATAAGGAAATATTCAGCATTCATTGACCGAGCAACCAGTGCTGTTCTCAGTTGACATTTATAAAATCTATCTCTTAAAATAATTTTTCAGTAAAAATGTTTTCTCAAATCCAGTAACTTTCCAATATTGACAGCTGTTTAATTTTGTAACCTTTTATTCGAAGCCGTGTGGAAATTTTACATCTTGATTATGTCATTATTTTCTCCAAATAACATGTGCTATTCAATTTAGATGTTGCTGTTGTTGAAAGTCCTCTAGTTATATGGTTTTTGTTATCTGATATATTTTTTGTTTGTGATTCTGTAGCACCATTTCACAAGCTTGGAAGAAGGATCGTCTTCCCCAGGATCCAACAGACTTCACTAGATCAAAGTCCTTTTTAATTATTGATCTGATAAATTGGTTGTATACAGTTGACAGTTTACATATTTCTGAATGATTTTATGCATGACAGTCTCAATCTGATGAGGCTATTTAAAAAAAATGAGTCAAGTTTTAAGGTTAATGTTTTGGTTTTGTAACAATGTATAATGTTGGGTAAAACTATCTTCTGTTTTATATTTCAAGAAGTGCAAGAGAAGAAGCTGTTTGAATAGGAGAGACAGTTACATTCATCTCATTTTTTGTTCCAGTGTTTTGAAAAAAAAGCTATATTATTCTTACTCTATTTATAATCTTAGTTATGTGACTAATTAATCAGATTCTTTAGATTGTTTACATTCATTAGTGCCTGGCTTCTTAAGTAGGTGTGAGAATGAAAATAAAATAATAAATAAGATAATAATAATAAAAAATATAAAGAATTTCATTTTCCCATAAGGCAAAAGAAAAAAGGAAACTAAAAAGGGTTTCTGCTCACGTGTAAATTTTATGACTCCACTTCCAGAATGGATATGATCTTGCTCTTCTCACTTCCCAACTATTGAGTTCAGACATGTTTGGTAGCCGTTCCAACAAAGGGGAGATTTGGCCACACTTACTCAACATCAGGCTGACTTGAAGTCGACCATTCTCTGCACCTTTGCACCTTTGTACCCACATGGGTCATTTTCTACTCAAGTCTTTATTTTCTTTTGTTTATTGTGGTCCACTGACATTCAGCTTCTGTTAAGCAGCATCAAGTCAACTACAATCCTCTAAAATTGGTGACCATGACAAGATATGAACACGCAGGATTAAAACTCAACTATAATCATTTTTTTTAAAACTGAGAGCCAGTGAAAAGTAAGTCAGACAACTTCTCTAATTACTGTATCATGCACATGAACACACACAAAAAAATTTGAACAAAAATAATAATTTACTCTTACAAATTTGTGATTAAATCTGATGTAAAGAGCAAAATCATAAATTTGCAAACTCTATATGATATATGAACATGTGTGAAAAAATCTCTAATTACAATGACTACTAGAGTCAGAAGACTTGCTACATTCTGTTCATGTCTATTGCTACTTAACCCTTCATCACTGCAACTAACGAGCCTTGCTGGAAATGCAATATTTCAATAACGCAATATTTTATTTGTTAAAAAAAAATGGATAAATGTTCCCAACGTTTCTACATTAGAGTCGCTTTAACATAATTCAACAACAGAAAACACAACTAGTGACCACGTGGAAATTTTTAGCAAATAACATTGAAAATACAAAATAGTAACATGACATGAGCTTACATGCACACACACACACTCACGCACACATGAATTCACAAATAACTTGGAGCCAATAAAAGAAACAAGAATTTGCAAACCGAACCAAAATTTATTTTATATATTGTTATACACCATACTTATGAACACTAACAAGTATGTCCCAATCCTCATAAATACATTGGACACTATTGTTGTAAGTGGAGGTAACATGCTGTTTAAGTAGACCATCACTAGCAATGGTTCACCTACTTCACGCCGCTGGCAAGTATTTTATTTTGTTGATGTTATAAAGATTACCATTTCATTTCCAACCTCCGTTTTGGTTATTCCTTATTCAGTAACCGTTTCTAGGTTACAACATATATATTTGTATATATATCTAAAAAAACAAAAAAATGAATATTTGCATTGCCATGTGTGTTTAAAAAAAAAGAAAAAAGAAAAAGAAAACATAAAATGGATATTTTTTTAAAAACTGTCACCCTTGCCAGAAAATGGATGAAATGGACACAGCGGCAATGGTTGGCATCAAAATACCAGCATTTATGGAGGTGGCCACTGCTGGCTGGTTTGTTATTCTGCCTATGATAAATAACAAAATTTTACAATGTGCTTCTGGCCCTGCCATGTGAATTGGTAATAAAAATCCTGTCATCCATTTTAACAAAGAAAAAATAATTATGAGGACCTGAAAGAAACCATCATCAAAAGTTATGAATCTTTTGAAAAAACTGATAAATGACAGGCAGGCCCTCTCACTATCTACAAGAATGGCAACAGTAGGAATAGGAGAAGACTTAGTCAGGCATTGTTTCACACAATCTATGCCTTCCACAATAACACCAGTTGTAGCTGCTGCTAAGAATTTGACATTGAATGAACTTGATACCTTAGCTGATAAACTGAAATGCATACTGGAGTACTTTCATTTTATGAAAATCAGAGATCCTGACTATGTCATGGACAATTCTATTTTGGAAAAAAAAATCCAAAACATACAAACCATGGCACTAGTGGCTAAATAAAGCAGCCTGTAAAATACTGTCAAATTCCAGATCAACATCACCATCCAGATGACCTATAAATGAAGGTGGGTTGCTATTGCAAACAGTGATTCGCTGCATTTTGAAGTTGAACCCAGACTGGAAAAACAACAATTAAGTTCCTGATTGATACTGGTGCTTCAATGACAATACTACCCAACAAATATGCCAACAGACTCTGCCTAAACCCAACACCAGTCAGCCTATCCTCAGCCAACTGACAAGATATCCAATGTTATGGAGAAGCTTCTATTGACAAAGACTTTCCAGAATTTTGCTGCTCATATAGATGGATTGTAGTGGTGGTTGATACTGTTAACCCACTTTTGGGCATTGACTCTATGCAATATTATGTGCTATTAGTGAACTGCAAAGATAGAAGACTGGTGGACTGAAATACGAAATACTATTTAGAATAAGCATGCTGAGGGACCTATACACCAGGTGTCAATCAATAACAGTGATATTCTCCCAGAAATTGTTTGTCCCTTATTCTGGGACCTGCCAACATTACTTACACCAAAAATGAAGCCACCTACTCCAGTGCTGTCAAAAGTCAGACATAGCATTGATACAGGTGATAGTTCACCCAACTATGCTAAAGTGAGACAAATATCTGAAGAAAAACTTAAAGCTGCTAAGGAGGAATTTACAATGCTACTCCAAGCAAGAATCATAAGACAGTCAAACTGAGGTCTTTGAGTATGTTGCTTCTGTCATATACTCCATTTATTATTTGGCAACCTTATCAGTCCAAAATTCATCCAAGGTTGACAGCATCTGTATTACAATTATATCTGGTCTCCTGCTTTGTTTCTGTTCATCTTGACCAGTATCAATCTAACCTCAAATTGTAATACGTGTTCTTTCATATGTATTGTTTTTATTCCTCTGTTGCCATGAAAGAATTCACTCAGCAGTGCCTTCATAAATTTATGCATCCAATTTCTGTTAGTTCTTTTATCAATTTATATATGCCTGTTGTGTCTATTTCAGTGTTTCTACCTCAGCACACTTTTCTGTTAGCTATTTTTCTTTTGGCTGCTTGAATATTTATCTAAAGACTTTGCTTAATATTCTATATTCTGTGCCATTCCTTGGCATTGTTTGCTGTCTCTTTTTCATCATCTCAAGAATTTCATCTGTCAACCACTTCTTTTTCATGTCTCTCTTTCATTGGGATAATGTTATTCAGCGAGTATCCTTTAAGATGTTCTACTTTGAATTCCTGACTTCATCTAAGCATTTATATGTTTTTGCTCTTAACTTTATAAGTATACATCCGTTCTCAAAGTGAGTCTTCCTGGAATCTTCTGGAGGTGATTGCTACCACAGTTGGCTTTTGGATAAGTTGTAAAACCATGTGTTCTTGGTACACTGTGTATTATTTTAACCATTCATTGCTGTGTTTGTTGTGTGATCCAAATCCATACTTGCTATTTAATTACCTCATTCCATTTCTACTTTTGCATTTTCCCATGATGATAATAATTTCTTTGAATTCATCCTAACTCTTGACATTAACTAGCATGCATGATCTAATTTTTTGTGCTTTGTGACATTGATGCGCATACGATGGATATATTGAATGGCTTCCATTTCAGTTTCACTTGACAAACTCTGTTCAACAGTTGCCAGTTTCCCAAAACACATTTTTTATGTCTAATATTAGTCCTAATCCTTTTTCATTTTTCTTTCCGTCTTCACATATGATCTGGGATCTGTCCCTATTCTTTATTCATCATTTAATTTCATCATCTCAATTTCTAGCGTGACATTTTCCAACTTCCCTCATTGAAAAAGCATCCTCCTTCTTTGAACCTTGTAAACCGGTAACAGAATTACAAAGACGTGTACCAAGTCAACAATGATAACAACTAAAAAATACTGAAAAGATTAATAACTGATACTGATCTTGAAAAACCTATTTTCTGGAAAAATTGCTTTAAGAGAAAGATTTTATAAAAATTCAGCCAAAAGCAGTACTGGCTGTTCAGTCAGTGAATGCTGAATGTTTCCTTATAAGGCAATAGTTAATATAACCATTATCAACATTTCATGTACCAATTACAGTAGTGTGACAAATTCCAGATGTTTATTCTTGTGCCTCAAGTACTCCAACTAAATATAATTTATACACATCATATGTAAAGATATCAAAAGATGTGATCAAGATATCAAAAGATGCAAAAGATATGGCCAAGATAACAAAAGATGCAGCCAAGATAGCAAACTCTACCTTCTGAAAAAATGACTGCCTTGTGCAAAACTTGATCTTTTTTCGACCATACCTGAGTTTGCCCCATCCAAGTCAAATGTGAATGAGAATAAGACATAAAAGATTATTTCTGCTTTCCTGGATTGCATACAAATAGCCAAATGATATCAATCAATAATCTGCTTGAAAAAAAACGAGATGCCAAGAGCCAATCAGCTTTTATGAAGCAATCCAATTTCTTCAGTAATGTAATTCATTCTTTTTTCATTTACTAAATCAAAAAAAGTCTTTGTAACTAAATTAATGAAGATAATTTTTATGTTGATCATAACAGTAATTGCAATTAATATCATCTTCTTCCAAATTTTGTATCAGAAATTGATGGCATCTAAGAGTCACTTTCTTTCTGACGACATGAAGGTCCTTACATTGAACAAAGAAAAAAAGTTATTTTCTTTATAAAAGCAAAATCATTTAGAACAGTCATGTCATTTTGGTTCATAATTTAATCAAATGAAATAAATTATGTTTTTTTTCTCAAAAAAGTAAATCAAAATGAAAAACATTGTGAATTTCACACTCTTTCAAATTTGTTTTTGGTGATTCACTGTGAAAAGAGATTCAAGATTCTCTGCATTTTTGCTAACATTTTCCAAGGACAGCAACAAATTTGCAACAAAGTATGACAATAATATTCAAGCTAATCTGAACAGAAAATTTGTTTCTTTTCATTTCAGTAACCAAGCAAGAAAAGAATTTAGAGGTTAATTCTTCACCTTTAGGCACCATTTTTCTAGAAATGATTTCTTTCTATTTTCATCTTCACTGTTTTTATTGTGATCGTCCTCTTGTCTATACTGCACTGTAAGCTTCTTGTAATTTTCAATAAAACCCTTTATGCTGTTTGAGGTGGAAGGAGGAGGAGGGGAGAGGGAGGGGAGGAGGAGGCATTGTTTTCCGTTTTTGCTTTTTGTCATCTCTAGATTCTGTTCTTGGGATATGAATTCACAACTTCTTCCTATAAATTAATCTTTTCTTGTAGTGCTGACCAGATCTTCCATCAATGCAGTGTACTTTTCACTAAACAATAAGAACAACAAAGATGAGGATGTCAGTTTGAAAAAAAAAAACCAGAAAATGTTTACTTATTTTTTTCTGTTGACTGCTAATAAAAAAAATAACTGATTGGATATGACTGAAGTAAGTGCCCTAAAATGTTGGGTTAGTGAATCCCGTTAATATAAGTGCCATGTCTGATCACAGAAACTAGTTTAGGCCATTCTAATGACAACATTATAGAAAGTTTTTTTTTTTTTTTTTGCAGTTAGAAACTTACTGCTGACTTTATTTCAAATCAGAATTTCAATTACTTTCTTTTGGCCTTTACTTGTCTTTTACTAAATGTGGCATCATTTGAAACTCAAACAATTTATTTATACAACAGAGAAAATCAAGAGGTTTTATTGGTGAAGCGGGAATTACATCAAATATTTTTATAGTTTAATATTTTATTCAAAATACAATGTTTATGAAGTGAAATATTTGCTTTGCTTCTTGATTGAAATTGCCACTGGTGGATAAGAGTTCAGTTTCAGGTAGAATTCAGGATTTCAAATGTTGATTTTCAGAGTAGGTAGTCCCTAAACAATCAGAAGAATGGTGCGTCCATTTGGCATTGTGCCACACTAAGTTAAACTGGTTAAATATCTATATTTTACTTTTATTTTCATGACTAAACCTTTGAAATAATGATATATTAACTGCAGGAAAAAATTAACTTTTCTAAATATAGTAAGAAATGTACGAAAGAAAAAACTTGAAATAATTTACAAGTTTTCGTCGTATACAAAACCTTTTATAGTTGTGATATTTTATAAAATTTACGAAACTAATTTTTGTGAATTTTGCAATATTAAGAAGAGCAAAAATAGTGTCTTGCTATTTCAAAATGCCAATAAATAATCAAATCAGGGAATTGTTTAAACGTTCCAATAAAATTTAATGGCCAAATAGGGAAAATGCAAGTTTCTATTTGCGTTCTCCCTGTCAATTTTTTATGTTTATTCACAATCATGAGAAACAATTCTGTCCAGAGGAGGGATTTGATTGTATGGAAGCACA
Source organism: Acanthosepion pharaonis (assembly GCA_903632075.3). NCBI lineage: Eukaryota > Metazoa > Mollusca > Cephalopoda > Sepiida > Sepiidae > Acanthosepion > Acanthosepion pharaonis. The sequence continues at coordinate 1,610,896 of CAHIKZ030000179.1, forward strand.
TCATTGTATAAATTTTGTAACAAATTGGCAAGATGTCGTTAACACCAACTGATGCCAGGAGTATAAAATTTTAAAATATTTATTAACATCTTCTTTCACTTTTCTTCGAATTTAGACACAACAATATTATTCAGGATTCTCCTACTTATGAACAGAAAGACTTTTTTAGGATTTGTAATTCCAAATGATCAGAAGTAATCATAAAGTTGTATTTATTTGAGGAAAACAGAAATATATTCATTTAAACAAAATTATTTCTTTATTGTTGTCTTTTCTTACAAATAAATTTTGTTGATGTCATTCTTTCTAAAGGTTTTTTTCTTTTTTGTTTTTCCTCCTTTTGTTATTTTGCTGATCACTCTGAACAATTTTCATTGCTACTGTTTACCATGTGAGTAATTATAGTCCAATGTTTTTTTTTCTAGAAATCACAGCAGACGATCTTAAAGTTTTAAAAACTTAACAAGAACTCAGTAAAGTATTTGGATATTGAAGCAAAGAAGAATTTCTTTAACAACAAACAGTGACCCTTTTTAACAACAAAGCAAACATTTTTATGTCTCTGAGATTGAAACAAATATAATGTTTGGTAGCAACTTAAAAACATGAAAATTTCATTCATTCAGTATAACAACAAAAAAGAAATAATTTTTAACAATACAGAATAGATTTTTACAAGTTAAATAAGTAGTAAAATAACATTTTCATTGAAAGGATTAAAATCTGTCATTATCGTTAGGGAGAAAATTTCTCAACAATTCAGTCTTATCTTAACAATTTAAGCATTATCAAAAATTCTGCCTTATCTTAACAACTGCATTATTTTATTTATGTCTTTAGAATTAATCAATGAGAGAATGTCTTCTTTCTTATGACTTTTCACTTTTTCTTAGGCTTGTCACAAATTTTATGAAAAAAAGAATTATATCATGTTTTTCATGGACATGAGTACAGCAGTCTAACACAATAGAAATAATTACATCCCAGGTCTATATAACTGCCAAAGTACATCTTAAATACTCTCATTACAATCCAGAGCTATATAACTAGCAAAGTACATCTAAAATACTGTCATTACAACCCTTGGGCTATTGCCATTAAGTGCACCATAATGCTAAATTACACAATTATTAAATAACTAGAAATATAATCTAGTTATTATTATTATTTCTATTTTTTTATTGTATGCACATTTCCAAACAAGAGATTAAGGTCAGAAATGACTTTATAACATCCTCTACTGATCCTTTTTCAAAAAACTAAAAAAAAAACCCAAAACACATATTGATAAAGCTCTTTATAATGTGTTAGCTGTACTTATGAGTACAATTTTTTGTATTTTTTAAGGTATGGACTATCAGAAATCTTTTTAATGCATCTAATGGAAATTTTTCAATCAATCTGAGGACTCCAACTACAACTGGAATTATTGATATCCTCATGAGCCACATTTTTTAAATTTCAACTTCAAGATCCTTGTATTTTGGTATTTTTTTAGAGATCTTCAAAGAACTCTGCCATGTTAATAAGGAGAACACATTCTGTTCTTGTTGACATTGATCATCATGTCTGGGCTATTTGCTTTGATTGTTCAGTCTGTATGTATTGTAAAGTCACATAAAATTATTACAGATCCTGTCTGTGTAACTCGGTCTGAGTGATGTTCATACCAGTTCCTTGCAGTTTCCTTCCCATAAAAGTGGCATATTTTCCAATGCAGATATTGGCCCACTCTATGATACCCAAGTTTTAAATTCAGTTAGTTCTAACACTGTGCAACTCACTACAAGATGCTCAATGCTATCATTATTATTATTATCTTAAAATTTTGAAATTATGTCACTCATTTTTAGCAAGAAAATCAGGCTTATTATAACCACAGTTAAAAAATAAATTCAAAACACTTTCTTTCAAAAATTCAAATTAGAAATTTATATTACTTTTGTTTCTTTTAAATATTGAAAATAAAAATTAAAATATAAAACAAATAAAAAATATGCAAAAATCCATATTCATTTTTTCAGTTACATATCATTAACCAAAAAATAAACTAGTATGTATAAAAATTATAAGTGGACATAACTTCCCTTCTGCTTGGAAGGTAATTTTATTTTAAAACTTTTTTCTTCTTTTAAAAATACACTAAATAGATTTTGATCATTATAGATATTTCAATGAGAAAATGAAAAGGTAATTATTCAATTAAATTATTGTAATTTACTTCTCAATTAAACAGATAATTATTTAATAATTATAGGAAGGAAATAATGGATAACTAACAAGAATACTTGGCATTGCATAGATCAGAATAAAATATGTGCAAGTTTCTTTTCATTACCCAGTTGCACAATGTCGTCATTTATTTTAGAGATTAGATTAAATGAGATTAATGAAATTATCAGAATTAAGATAATTTTAGGCTCATTTCATGATTACATTGTTACAATATAATTTACAGAATTTGTTAGATTTTCAAAATATTAGAAAATGTCAGCATTACTTACTTCCCTTTACTCCCAAGCAGTGATCTAAATGCTAATGTGGTTTCCATTTGCAGGACAGAAAATAGATTTATTTCAATAACTTAATCAGTATAAATATATATTTATTAGCCTTTAGAAAAAGGCCCTTTAAACATATCAAGATGAATGAATGCTTATTAAAAATTCAAAGAAACATGTTTTTTTTTTGTGTGTCTCTTGTTAATTTCTATGTGTCTCTAGTTAAAGATGCTAAACTTGATTCACCATTGAATGAAAATTTAACCTTTTCTGGTTCTTACATTACAAGTTAAAAATAAAAAATAAAATGACCTATAGGATGATCTGAAGTCTCAATATGGCCAAATCATGTTGAAACACTAGTTCCTGTACAATCACTAAAGTTAAGCGATGTCAAGCCTGGTCAGTATCTAGATGAGTGACCACTTGGGAATACAAGGTGCTTGGATGTATGGGTAATGAAGAGTTGAGTTCAAATTTCAGATGGGTTAGTTATATTTACTTATGTGCAAACATACTTTGGAAAAGTATGAATCCACATCTTCTCCTCCCAGCTATGGGTTAATTAGTAAGACTTGTATCACAAAATCAATATTATCTCCAAAAAAGAAACATTTTTATAATGTAAAATACCATATTTAACTGTAGAAAACAAATCAATCAACAAGAGGCACTCAATGCACAGTCTCTGGTCATCTAAACAAATATTATTTACAGGTACATTAATAACTCTGAAATGGAATTATGAAAAAGCATCTATTTTTTCATAACAAAGATTTATATATCAATATAACTTTCTTCCTTGTCAATACACTTGATTCATTATTAAATACACAGGGTGTGATGGGGAAATTGTTGCCATTTGATATTTTTAATTTCACACATGCACATTATTTGTTTTTGATTTTGTCAACTGCATTGTATAGTAGGGTCAGTTGGTCCACTGTCTGTGAGAAAAAGAGCACCATGACACAATTCACTCTGCTAGAAATTTGGAAATGGCATGCGGCACTGGTTGGCATTCATGGCAGGAGCTCCAATACCTCCCTACACTACCCCTCTCCTCAGTGCCCCTCCCATGCTGACCTCAGCATTTATCACCTTTGCCTCACTATCCCCAACAGTAACCTAAGTACCTCCCACTATACCTTCAATTTCTACTTCCTCCCCTCAATATTTCCCCATCCCCTCCCTCTCCTCAGTATCTACCTCTCTCTCCTCTCAGTACCTGCCATCCTGACCGCAGCATTTACCATCTTTCCCTTGCTGACCTAAGTACTTCCTCATAATTTCAATATCGATTTGCTTCTCCCAGTATCTCCCTCCCTTCCCTCCTATAGTACCTCCCACATTGACCACAGCACCACTCACCTTTCCCTAAGTACTTCCTTCCCTACCCCCAGTACCTCCCCCTATTCTCAGTACCTTCTACCCTTAGTACTTCCCAACCTGACCTTTACTTTCTTATCACTTCATTTTAACTTCTATTACTTTTCTTCTCTGACACATCCTTTAATCCATCAATATGATCCGTCAAAGAATGAAAAACCTGTTAGAAAATTACAAATAAAAATCAAATCTGATAATCAGTTTTGTGACTGAATCAGGACTTGTTGAACAAAGTTAAATTTACCTGAAGGTCACATTTGTAGAGCATTTAATGCAAATCAAATGAACAATCAATTGATTGCATGATGAGTTAAACGATTTCTTGTCTTGTGAAAAATTCTTTAAACTAATAAAAAACTTATTCAATTTTATTAAATGGAAAAATACTGTTTTTAATTCCTTCTTAAATATACGGTGTTACAAATGACTTTATAAAACTTGTAACTATCATGGATGCAGAATGTTTGACAATGTCACTCCCCTTTTTTATCACAGAAATTCCTGCAAGAATCTCTATACAATCTGAACTTGAGCCAAATTAAAAGACTCTCCTCTCATCAAACCTTTTTCGCTTGATCTTTGTGGATATCAACTCATCAATCTGAATCCAGTTTCAAGTTTCGTGACATCGTTAGTTGCTTAACAAACTGTTAATTGTCTTCACAATGGATGTTGATGAATAACAGCTTGTGAGAAAGTAAAGAGCAACAACATGAAAAATCTTGCATCATCTCACGCCATCACGGCATCCTCATTTTTTAGGATGAAGAAAACAAATTGAACAAAAGACATGAGAAGTGAGAGAACTTTTTTATTTTTATTTTTTTAATGGAACTCTTGATATTTCTTGCACTCTTCTCTTTTACTTGTGAAAGCACGACTAGTAGAAAAAGAAATAAAAACAGAACATGGCTGAATCAAAAGTGTAAGTTTGGAATCAATTGACTTGCACTCAACAGTATGTTTTATGGTAAGCCAAATTAGTTGAAATAGTACATTTGGTTTAGAGTTTGGGTTTTGTATATTTTCTATGCATTTTATTCAGTTCTGCATGTTAACCTTGTAACATGCATAACCAGGAATATAGTCAGAAATCTTGTAACACTTCCTGGAAACATAATACAATACGCAATATTCTGATATGATTTGCAAAATCTTGAAAATGTGACGAAACTTGTTGTTTCATAAATAGCAAAAATGATGAAGCACTTTCTAGAATAAAAAACATTGTTACGGTTCTTAGACTTTTATACCTTCCACTGTCACCACAGGGAGGCATGGTGAAGTAATGGATCGCGGCTTGGATTGAGGAATCAGAGAACCAAGTTCGATTTTCAAGTTGAAGCCATTACATTCACTTACATGGTAATACCCTTGGGAAAGGTATAGATCCTCTTCTTCTCCCCCCAGCTATGGGTAAATAGTAGGACAGACTGGATTCTATAGCCTTGGAGGGCAATTCGTCTACCACAAAAAGAAATGGCAACCTGCTGCGGGAAAAAAAATCTGACTCATCAGTCAAGTATCGAAAGATACATGATCGCCTAAGCATCTGTCAGACATAGCACATGACTGACTGACTGTCACCAAAAGTTGTTAAAATATAGAAAGCAGCATTTCAAATAATGGCCATTATTATATATATATATATATATATATATATATATATATATATTTAAACAAAAGATTAAATGTACTTATAGATAAATTGTTGGTAATGTATATTTGATTAGCAAACAAGAAAATGCAATTGACTCTTAATGTGATGTTTTATCTTAAACTCTTTGAAGCATAATATTAGTTGACATTGAAATATTATCAAAAAACTTCTGTGTTTTTTATTGATTACCTTGAAATGGAATTACGTTCATTCTTTAGCTTATGAAGTTTTCTGATGAGTAAGTTTTTTTACAAATGGGTGTGGATGTAGGTGAGCACACACACATAACAATATGTATAATATATCTAAAAGTGTGGAGAATTTAAACAGTATATAAAAACTGAATGTTTCCTTTGTTGTTACACTTTGTAGAAGTTAAGCAGCAAATTTTTTTTATATATATATATATATATATATATATATATATATATATATATATATATATATATGGCTGGGTTTGGGCTGTAATTTTCATTTATATACATTTGATTTAAAGCCAATGAAATTCCTCTCTTGATTATTTTTATGTACAAGTAAATCATTTTAAAGTGGTCAATTACCTGTGTCTTGTAATTTACACTTACACCATCATAGCACATTGTCCTGTACTGATGCACTGTATGTCATGTGTCATATTTATTACAACGTTTCGACATTCCAACCACCTGAAGAAGGCCGGAGCATACAACAGCTGAAATGTTGTAATAAATATGGCGACAAAGATGACAATAGTTCGAATAATGTAAATAGTGTATCGCAATCTCTGTACATAAATTACCTAAAACCATACTACCATAGTTACTTAATAAGTATAGCATTAACTGTATGAGTGAATTCTTCAAAATATTACATTCTAATAAAGCAAATAACAACATCTTAAAGTCATTAAAATGGTGAAAGCTTATTCACTGATGTCTTAATCAAAGGAACTATAAACAGAACACATACAATCACCCCTTGATCTCACATCCTAAAATTAGACCAACTATTCTTCATAAACCTTTTCTGTCTTGCACAATACAAGTGACTTTTTATGAGCACTATAGTAACATTTACACCCAAATGGATTTTTCCTCTACATGACACATGTAGAAAATAATTCTGCCAAGCACCCCCCCCATATATGTTCATTATAGCAACAACATCTTCATATTAGAAAAAAAACTGAGACAAAATATAAGCTAGTATTATCTACTACTCTACAAAAACATGATTTACTGGGCCAAAATAATCTCTTGTTCAGACATATTATTCTATAAGGAATTTAGCAACATTAAACAAACTCTAATCAACAATAACTTCCCTAACCTTTTTGTTGATGAGCCTAATTTGCCGATATATCACACAATGATATCTAAGATTTATCATCTGCTATAAAATGTTTAAAACATCTAATCAAATTTTTACTAAGGACATGCATCCTCAAACTACAAAAAAAAAGAAATAATAATGTTGTTTATAATTTCACATGACCTCTGGGTGATTGCATCTCTAATATTAATAATCAAAAACAGCATTAAATTCTTGTATCAGGCATACATACACCACACTCTATTGCAAGTTGACCTGCCAAAACTCAGTGCAGTTCATGCGCATATCGACCAACACATCACAATTACAATACAACTATCAACATAAGACAAATATTAGTGGATAATACCAAACTAACCTAAAGTAAGAAAACATTCAAAAAATACTTGAGGCTATTACTATACAAAATAAAAAGCCCAAATTAAATAAAATATCATTCACAACAGAAGATGGTATCTTTCTGTGTATATGATATATATATATAAGGAAAAAACAAAGAAACACATCTTTTTGGGTGCAGCCTTGCTCCTAGTAACTGTCATATATAATGTCCTTATTCTAAAGAATACCAGGCTGTAGACAAAGGAATTCTGCCAGCTCCACAGACACTACATGGGTTCTTGAAAATGACTGAGATTGTTGAAAGTACTTGAACAAAAAATAGGAACTTAGGACAGTTTATCCACCATTTCAAGCACAATACTCAACAACTTATTTGAAAATTGTAATAATACAATAAAAATAAAATGGACAGACTTGGCTAATTCTTTTTAATAACAACTTGATTCGATGAATATTTGCTGCCTAAATATACCTTATTCTTATATATATATATATATATATATTAAAGTAAAGATCCTAGTAGGCAGTAACCGATCACAACAACTAGTTCTATGCATTTTCATGTAATTGTCAGGTGGTCGGTGACTGTAGTTTGTAGAATGGTTACCCTATATACCACCAGGTGAGTTCAAGATGGCAAACCAACCAAACCTGCCTGGGGGGAGGGTAAACCATCCAGCAAAGATGAAGTATAGCCGAAAACTAAAAAATAAATAAATTCTACTGCCAGTTGTGGTTACCATTCTTTCTACCCCCACCCCCCCGGCCTATTGTCAGAAATGGAGTGTGCCTGCTTAGAAATAGTTTTGTTTGTTCTAACTGTTTTATTGTTCTCTATAAAGCCTAATTTGGGTTACTCTGCTTTGTGTCTTTTATTACATCAGTATTGCAAAGAAAAGTGCTCACTAATATATGCAATAATAGTGCCACAGTAAATGAGCTGAAGTTTCAAGACCCCCCCATATGCTCTACTAAATGTGCTGGGCCACTAAAGTCATGTCATAGAATATAGAATATTAGAAAAGGATGAGCAGCCCTAAAAAGAATCTGTGCAAAAGTTGCTTACTAGCAAAAAAAGTCCTTGATGCCATAAGAAATAGCAGAGCTTTAACATACTAACTGATGATTGCATGAAAACACATGATTGGTCACTACCTACCAGGATTATTACTTTAATATATTAAAGCTCTGTCATTTCTTATGGCATTAGGCACATTTTTTGCCAGTAAGCAACTTTTAGGCAGACTTTTTTTAGAGCAGCTCATCTTTTTCTAAGATTATATAAATATATATAAAATATATACATCTGAAATATTTTAAACACTTAATCTCTTAGGTGTTGCATAAGTGGCAATGCCTGAGGATGAAGATATTAAATTTAAATAAAAATTTATACATATTTTGAAATGGCACACCCTGTGGTGAAAAAATATTGTGTTCAGTATGGATTGTTTCTGTATTGTAATGATATTTATTGTAATTTAATAATCACATTACTTGGTTGTCATGCACTGATCAATATGAATATGACTGAGTTTCAGTAAGTTACAAGTTAATCTATTAGAGACTGTGGTGGTTATGTAACCAATGTAAAAAAAAATTAATACTACTTTTTTATTAATGGGCAGAAAATTCAAAAACATTCTTGTTTTTATACAAAGGTAACTTTTAAGTTCAGTTGTTATTAGTAATTAATAGGTTTGATATTTTCATTTTTTATAATGAATCATAATTTTTTATTACAATCTTTAATATGCATCAATGAATTATATTTTTAATGACTTTCTAACTTGTTCATAGTTAAGGCACATCTGATGAGGGTGCATCTGATTACAATAAAATGATATTTAGGAGACATGGTGGTCTAATGGATACTGGGGCTTGGATTAAGGAATCAGAGAGAGCTGAGTTTGAATTCCAGTCAAGTTTGTTGCATTCACTTATGAGCTAATGCCCTTGGGAAAGGTATGAATCAATCTCTTCCTCATAGCTATGGGTAAATAGCAGGAGCGACCAGGCCCTATGGTCTTGGTTGGCATCCAGCCAAGTAAGACTGAATTTAAACTACCCGTTGCCTTGTGGGTCTTGCCTCTTTAGGGAAAGGCTAGAAGAAGGTAATTTCAAAAGAAAAAATCCACATTGCATGTTGTCACAAAGAAAGGTGCTGGCATTGCATAGTTGGTTATTTGAAGTCTGGATGATATGCATACAGCAATTTCCTAAACCAGGTGAGTTAGGTTGACAGGAAAGCTGGAAGCAGGAAGTTCAGGGATGTGGTGAGTAATGGACCATTAACGCCAATCAGCCTAGTGAGATCAAGATAAGGGCCAGAAGTAATGAAAGCCAGGAATTCTGGAAGATAAGGGTCCATGGTAGCTGGAAGTAGCAAAGGCTAGGAATGCCAGAAGTAAGATTCTGGAAAATAAGAGTTTGTGGTAGCTCAAAATGGCCAAAGGCTACAAATGCCAGAAGTAAGGTGCTGGAAGACAAAAGTCTGTGGTAGCTGGAAGTAAGGGTCCATGGTAGTCAGAAATAATGAAGGGCAAGAGTGCCAGAAATAAGGGTAGATAAGAAAGCCCAAATATGGGCAGACAAAAATAAATGGGAATGTAAATCAATACATAACCCATCCAAGCACCCTGGTCACAATGGCCCGGGGACTGTGTTTCTCCTCCTCCTCCTCCTCTTTGCATGGGTTTTGTGAAAAGTCACCAGGTTATATGGAAAGGCAGTGTAAACACTAACTGGTACTGCAAAGTACTAAAAATCTCAAGAAAAATAAACCAGAAGTGTTCTGAAATATAAAAGATATGAAAATGTTCATAACACTAAAACAACTAAAAAGTCATTAGGCTTATTATAATTCTAAATGAAATTAAATTGAATGGAGTGGGAGATGCAATGAAGAAAATGTCAAGTTCTTAAAGACATAACGTCAGTCCTTGGTCATGTGGATAGAGTAGCAAAGGGCTGCGATACTACATATAAATTCTTGTATTGGTTACATAATCACTACACTCTTTCAGTCAACTTGTTAATTATCGGAACTGCAATTTATACACATATTGATCAGTACATAATAAGACAAAACAAAGTAGAACTATTAAAAGAAAATACTAAGGTTTCAAGCATCTGATATATGGCACCATAATGAAATTGGTATAACAACTCATGAGAAAACTTGAAGGTTTTTAGCAATAAAAAAAACAAAGAAACAAATTAAATCTGTTATTTTTGCTAAGCATGAACAATTTGTAACATTATATTTTACTGTCTGTGCCAATTTTATATTTCTTTCATTCATGTTAATATTTCACAGAAAGATTTTCAAAGAGTTCTTTATCTTTTTTTTTACTAAATGCACACCCAATTACAAGGCCCAAGAGCTACTCAAGATAGAGGGTTACTGAATAAGATTGTTGCCAGAGTAGAAGAAAATAAGAAGTACACACGTAAGATACATAGCAATTGATACTAGACCTGAAGAGGTCAAGATTATAGTGATTGTGGAGGTATCCACAAAGTTGTAATCTTGGGAAAGAAACTAAGTGGATCTTCCCTCTTACCAAAGGAGTTCAAAGGGAATGAAGATGACTCAACCTTGTGTACATAGCATGGCAAATCGTAGCCGTATATGTGGAAACTGGAGGAAATAAGGAATGTAGAATGTTTGTCATGGAAATAGCAATAGAGTAGTTAGAGATGTGCAAAATTTCATCTGTGAGAAAAGAGGTTGTCAGATGGAAAATAATTTCTCATTTACGAGGTCACATAAATGCTTTTGGACTCTGTGATCATTGGGCAGCTGCATCTCAGTCATGGCAGAAAATACCTTTGGTTTGATCTGACACTTGCAAAGATAAAACATGGCAGAGGGAATCAGGTACTTTCTGGATTGGCACAAGGAACTGATCAGCTTTCCAGCACCTTTAATGATGTATGTCTGAATTCCACTTGAATCTTCAAGGATCTTGAGTCCCCAACAGATGTTCAAGGCAGTTTCATTGAGAACACAACAAATCATGAATGCAGGATATTCAGGGTTTGCTCAGAAAATGTTACTTGCTTGATTTTAGATGTATTGAATGTTGTAAGACAGTTATTTCTCAATTGAGCTGTTAGAGCTAAATCAGAGAAGAAATCAGCTGCCAGGCTCAGATTACCTAGACTTTTGGAGGCATCATCATCTGCATATATATTTGCTCATGACCTGAGATTTTTCCTGGGCAGATGGTTAATATATATAAAGCAGAAAAGAATAGGACCAAGCAGAAAACACAGGAAGTTACCATTCATTTATCGCATGAGATTCACAGGCCTGCTTATTAATGAAGATCTTCATAGACCTACCAGATAAGAAAGACTTGAAAATTGTGAAGATTCTTCCAGAGATGATAACCTACATGGACCTACCCTATAAGAAAGACTTGATAATTATGAAGACTCTTCCAGAAATGCCATGGCTGAAAAATCTTTGCAGTAAGTCCTTAAGGGGTTTGAAATATCTAAGGTGATCACTCTTATGATGAGTTTATTATTGAATACTTTGCTGATTCTGTGGATAATAACAGTTAGGATATTGAGAGTGGACCTAGAGGATTGACATGAATATTGTTTGTGACTCAGGAGGTTGTTTCCGTCGAGGTGATTAACAGCCATGTTGTTGATAAATTTACAGGCACATGTCTCAACCTTAGCATTGAAATGCTTGATTTTACAAAGTGAAATTGAATTGTTCTATTCTCTTCCTCTTCCTACTGTTTCCATAAACTGCAACTGCCTGACAGAACTTTTTGGGGACCACTGAAAAAAATAGTCCCTGCTTCAAAAGACACATGAGGGAAAATAAGTCAATGACTTTTATTCAATTGGGAAGGGTTGCTTATACTGAGAACTTCTGTAAATGTCACAAAAGAGCTTCAATGTCTCATAAATTGTTCCTTAGAAATGTAAGTTTCACTGATTTTGCCCCATTCACTGTAAGAAACCTGATTCTGCCAGTAAAGGAATTGGTCTGCATATCATGCCAGAAGTCATTCAATCTGAGACATTTCCATTTTATTGGGGTTAACTCTTTCTAATGATTCTTGCTCAATGACAGTTTTGCCTCTGTATGACAAAATCAAAGATCTATTTTTTGATGTTCAAATACATATAAAACACCAAGATGATTAATGAAGTTAATGAAATACCTTGTAGAGCAATTTTAAACTCCAGAATATTCCTAGAAATGGTCAGTCTTGTATATGCACTGTTATCACAGAGAATCAGTCTTTCTCATGAGCAACTTACAAACTGCACCATGAAATTTTAAACAACAGTTTTATCAAACTTTTTCTATGAAAAGAATCAATATTTTTTTGATCTGAAAATCTACATAGAAACAGTTACAAGACAAACACAGCAGGCATAATAATAAATAATTTGTGAAATTCTATGTCATTGACTGTGACATTGTATTAGATTTATAATTGAATAATCACATTATTATAATTGTGATCTGTTTGAACTGGATTTCTGCAGGAAGTTTCATTGTCATTTCAAGGTCTTGGGTCAAATAAACATTGTAACACTGTCGTTAATACCAAGGAATGAGATTTTGGTCAAAGCACTGTACCTTGCAGCAAGAACCATTCATCAGCTGAAGTGTTTTCTCTTGAAAAAGTTTACCCTTCACCCAAAACACCACCTGAAGTCCATCCATTGAAGACAAGAAAGAAAATAGCCTCTGTTCTTCTCACTGACAAAGGAATGCAACTGAAGTAGAGAAGACGCAAAAATGTCGGCAAAATGAAAAAAAAAACAGCAAACATCAGACAAGTCAAAAAATGTTCAGTACAAAAATAAAGTGAGAAAATAGCTGTAAAGAAAATAAAAATAAAAATGGATGAACACTGATGAATTTACATAGGATGAAGCTTTCTCTTTGCTTGCATAATATGAAACCTTTATTCCAATTCAAGGCAACTGGTGAGAATCAGGTAAGTTGTACATCATGTCAAATGGAAGCAAATGAATTTCAGAAAACAACAAAGATTACCATGTTTGTCAAAAATCTGCAATGATTCTGAATTCTTGATTGTCTAATATAAAGATTTGGTTTGGTTGTTTTTAATTTAGCGGCATATCAAACTCTATATGTTATTTAATGCCGAACTCTAAATATTTTGTACGCAATTTTAAGTGTTCATCTAAAATGTGAATGCAAATTTTGCCTTCAGCTACAGATATTTGGTACATTATTTTATACTTTCAGGGTAAACATATCTTTTCTAGATGTATATTCTGTAGATGATCTATTGTAGGTTTTGTATGTTTTGGTATAAATCTATTTCTTTAAGGTATGGCATTATGTTGATGGTTTCAGTATTTTCATATAGTTTTCTCATGTTGGTTTCTTTGTAGTATTTATGTCTTAAAGGGTTAAGTGAGTCCCTTCTGTTCAAATGTATTTCACTTTGAGTGTAGCTTAGTATGTTGTACATGTTGGTTGATCTTCTTTCTTCAGCAAGTATGTCTACTTTAAAGAATTATATTAATAATAATCTTTGTCAATTAAGATTTGCTGGTGATATTTTGATATTTTGTTTTATTGGAGGAAAGGTGTCAATAAAGTTCTGTTTGGTGTTGTCATTTCTTATTGTTTCTTTTTCAATTTCCACATTATTAAAATACAACATGGATGCCGACCCTCATAACATTCCACTGGTTCAACCAGGTGGTTATTATATTCCAAACTTTTTATACAAATACAAGTATATTTTCTCTTAATTTTAATACTTCTGACTAAAAATTTTAAAATTTTAAATATGATTAATATTTACCCAAACCTACTAAATTTGCCCCAATCATATTTAGTCTCCATTAGTGGGAGGGGGATAGGTTAGTAAATTTTTCCTCTTTCAAATGTTTAAATAATAATATAATAAACTTAACAAATTTTTAAGATTTAACCAACCCATCAAAAGGAATTCTCTTTTTCATAATAATGTTTAGTCATCTTTGCAGTTTGATAAATTAGTTTCATCAGAGATTACAGCTATTTAAGTTAAAAAATATTCCAATGAGTTTGAGGCTCACACACACACACACACACACACACACACACACACATACACATACATATATATACTTGGCAAAATATCCATGCCTTGTTGCATGTCACATTTTCAAATTTTTTGTTTGTGCCCCGCATGGATCCTGTTGGATCAAAATGAAATATACTTATCTAAGTAGCCAGGGTAATGCAGTTTCAAAATATATATGGTTATTGGGGTCTATCTAGGAGGAGTTCAATAACAAATAGACAGACAGAGGATACAACTTTATATATATAGATATATGCTATTTTCTTTTCTAAACAAAGTTTATATGTTTTGAGATGTTATTGTAAGTTGGTGCAGTTTTTTATTTTTCATGTTAATTCTGGCTTGTGTTTTGAGGTTCCATAAATCTTTTGAAAGGATTGTGTTATTTGTATATTTTTGTTGTTAAACCAGGTTTTTGTAAGTAGTTTTTCTGTTTTCAGGTACCACCTATTATTCATATATTTTTCCTTTGGATCTTACAGTACCTTTGTATATTATGTTGGCTTGTAGGCCAATATATATTAGACATTGGAACTGTGTTCTGAAATTACCGAAGGAGGTTGCAGGTGTTTATAGCATATTGATGATTTCTTGTTGTGTTTTCAGTGATGTGTAACACGTGTTTATTGCACATGCACACACACACACACACACACACACACACACACACACACACACACATATATATATATATATATATATATATATAGCAGCAGATCCTTATTCAGACATGTACTGTTAAATATAACAGAGAATGAATGTCTATTATGTTTTATCAGGAGCCATTTCAAGCTTCATATGTTGGCTTTAATTTCGGGGAAAATAAAGTTAAACTGTCCAACGTTTGGAAATTTCTTTATTGTGTTGTTCATTGATCCAAGTTCATCGATGTGAGATGAACAAAAACAAGGGGAGACCACTCTTGGTTATTCATAACCCTCATTACCCATTTGACATTTGAATTATGTTGTTATGTAATAGCAATATGTTGTAAAGAAATATATTTTTTACTATATTTTAAATAAAAAGTAATATTCTTTTAAAAAAACCATTTTAATTTATATTAACTAATTTTCATGAAATGCTATTTGAGGAATAGCTGCTACATTTATGGGAAATTTTTATTACAGAGTTTAAATTTTTCTGTCAGATATTAACCATGGCATAATCAAAGTTAGTTTTAGATGACCAAACTTTAAAAACATTTTAAAACCTTTTTTACATATGCAAAAAGTTATCTTTATTTTCTGTGATTGATTTTATGTTATGCGTTTGCAATTAAAGCTCCAAAGATAATCAAATAATCACAATACATTTTAGAAATGTTTTAAAGACATCCATGATTATTGTTAAAATTTTGATTATGTTTTCAGCCCTTACCTAATTAGTATGAGAAATGCATGAAAGGTGCATCTAATCTACAATTTTAGATATGAACAGAAACATAGTGTGACATGTTTTGTGCATTACAGAGCAACAGACATTGGCTTTTACCTATAGATTACTTCTCTACATAAGCCAAGATGAAATTTCAAAGTTTTTGTTTTAATATTTATTCAGTTTTGTTTATATATATATATATATATATATATATATATATATATATATATATATATATATATATATACACATATATATTTATACACATGCACACAAACGTGTGTGAGTGCAATGAAATCATAAAAAAGCAGTGTTGAATATTATCGTTTTTTTCCAAATTTAGACAAGGTCAGCCATTTTTTTTAATCATTTCACCTTAAGCAAGTTGGGAATGCCACTAGTGCATAGAGGGTTACAAGGAACAACGTGAAAGAGTAGACTGAGAACAGGAAGATTTGAGGAAAGGACCAAAGATGAACAGGATTCAAGAGGACAGAAGATGGAGATTGATGTTGCATTTAAATTTTTAAAGATTGTAGTTATCAGGGAAGTAAGTAAATGGAAGGGAGTTCCCCAGGTGGGAAGGGTGAGAGAAGAAACTGTTGGAATAGAAGTAGCAGTTGTATTTAGCTATTTCAACAGTAAAATAGTGGGACCTAGTTGCCAATCTAGTAGCATGCTTAAATTCATGTAATCATGGCACCAGGTGAAAAAAGCTCAAAAATCAATATTTGAAATTTGGTAAGTTATTTGGGTTAATGCCAGATATATAACTCACTAACCTTTGAGTAGGACAAGCAAGTAAGTTCCTCAAACATGTATCAATTATGAGGTCGGCCATGTTGGCTTCAATTTTTTTTAGTCTGTGAATGTCCTATCTTTTTAATTCCCTTTGAAATGAAAAAACTTTATGCAAGCCCCAAATTTTAAACTAACAATCAAATGCAAAATGAAAAGAAATTGTTTTATGCTATTAAAATGTTATATTATGTTAATCTGTAAAATTTCATAAACAATTAACAACAATGTTGTTTAATGAGACAGATTCATAAAAATAGCTTTTTATAATTAATACTTTCTCATTTGTATTGAATGGATTAAGAAGAAATTGAACTTGAGACTTGGTGATGATGTTGATGATGATGGTGGTGGTGGTGGTGATGATGAATTTGAGAACATTTTCTTCTTTTCATAAATAATAAATTAAGATAAGAAATTTATTTAAAAGATCTTAATTATATTCACGTGTTATGTTTGCCACTGTCCAAGTTAACAATGGGTAGAACTGGCCCAGTAATTACCAGAGAGTCACATTACATCCATGGATATTTTGAAACTGACATGATTCTTGTGTCTTAAAATACACTTGTTATTTTCATTTTATTTTGGACTTTTTCTTCAGCCGTCTCTCATATTCAAGTATGCGCTTCATCTTTGCTGAGGTCTGAGTTGTATTTTGTTGTGAATGGCTTCTTTTTCATGAATTACAAATCGAGTTATGGCTCACTTAATTAACAAGGAGAAACTGGAACCATAAAACCAGGAAAGTTTTTCATTTTTTTTTTTTTTTTTTTATTGGGAACTAACTTTGTTGTTATTACATTTAGAAGCATTCAAGTAAGACAAATGTTCGTTTGGGGAATGAATAAAGATCCCCTTTCCTCCAACTCATTTGCTTGCAAATTATTATGAAATGAATTCCTTTATCCATGAAAAGGCAAGCCCATTTTCTAAAAATTAATTTATTTTATACATTTTTCTTTCTATATTGACCAGCAAGGTTACTCAGTGTTACCAGGTTAAAAATGATTGATGAATAATTGCATAAGCAAAATGTTCATTTTTTTTTGTATGTAATCAAATTTTGAGCTTTCTGCAAAGTCGAGGCACTTTCCTCCCACCAAATGAACACATAGATAATATCATATACAAAAATGGTTTTTATTCAGAGCCGCATCTTTTCTTTGGTAAAAATGTTTAGAAATTCAATTTGCTTTTGAGAAAGAAATATATCAAATTTTATTTGCTTCAAATTGTCATAAATTATGAAATGTAATATTTGATGATTTATTTTAATTAGTATCTTCACCTTTATTGTTTTTATTAATATTTCCACTTTTCTCAATTTTTAGGGATGAATATTTGTTTCAGGATGACTTTTGAAAAGAAAATTCAACTAATAGGAAAATTAATAACATATATTCCTGAGGTCAATTTGAAATCATTATTGATCATTATTGAATCAAAGATAAAATTAAAATTAAATTCAACTGAAAATTAAGAGTGAATTTGAAACTTTCAGGTTTGATCATTGATGCACTTTATGGCAAATTGGACTAAAACACATCAAACCTAACAACATTTTCCCCTACCTTGGCTCAGATTTTATTTATTAATCAGACAGGATTAATAAATAAAAAACCATCACTTCTTTATAAATTGCTTTGTTTACTTTAGGATACCAAACTGAGCAGATGTGTCTATTTCAAGAAGTCTAAGAAGGATTTGTATTTAAAGGCATGATTCAACTTTGCTTGATCATCAACACACTTTATGGCCAAGAGGTGTAAAGCATGTTGAATTTAACAATAGTTTTCCCTGCCCAGGAAAATGTGGGTTCAAAAATAATAGATTCTTCAGTGCTGGGAAAAATGAAATTTCTTTGAGTTAAAAAAAGATAAAGCATGTTTTACCATTGAAAAAGAAAAAACTACTAAAAATGAGGAATTGATTCTTATAAGTTTGGTAAAATTTTTATGCCATAAATTACTAAGACTAGTGATTATTGTTCTTTTGATTCCTTCACCAAATATAAGCTGATGACTCTGGATTTTTGTTCAGTATAAATGAGGCCACATTATATTTTAGTCTTAGCCATCTTCTGGCCAGTTTGTATTTCCATAGACGATAGTGATTATTATTTGGGCCTTTGTCTTCTTAAAATAAAATCATCTTATGACAGATACAATAAAAAGAAATACATGTAAAACATTTTATTTCCTCAAAAGAATTGTATATTTATGTACATAAGACAGTTTGTTTAAAAATTGTTACATTTTTTATGAACCTTTTGGATCAAGCATTTTATACTGCCAAAATTATTTGATTTGTTATTGGTTCATTGTTTTGCATTCATGGAGAGGGAAGGTTTCTATTTACTGGCCAATGAGAGACAATCTTCAAACCCTTGTGAAAACTTGAACTGATCAGGTATGACACTCTATTATTTAATAAAAGTACTGCTATTTAGCAGATTGGAAAAGAAAGTAATTAATAGTTGAGGAAGAAGCCTTAGCACCCACACTCAAAACATGGAGGAGCAGTCCAGCAGAGAGGGTTATAAATCAACACAGGGAAAGAAAGCGCCAACAGATTGAAGGCAGATTTTACCCCCAGAACAGAACATTCCTTTCTGTGCCTTCCTGAGAAGGAATTAAACCAAAAGAACTTTCAAGTTAACTTTCCAGCAAAATATTGCAAAAAGCCCTTGAAACAAGAACCTGTGTAAAACTTGAAACCACTTCATGACTGGATGTCCCTTTGAGTATTCAGTTATTGAACTGCGGTGGGTGTGTTTGTATTTTCTGCCTTGTGCAATGTTTTTTCTTCTTCCTCAAAGTTTTTCCCTTTTTTGGCGGGGGTAATTTTTTGCATTTATTATTGTATCTTGCTATTTCTACTAAGTTTTTTTGTGTCTGGTAGAAAAACTTGGATTTGGTAGGCAAGAAAATTCCTATAAATAAGGCACCATATAGCCATTTGTCCTTACTTTGAACATTGTTGCAATATCTGTTCTCGTGCTTTTGCTATGTATTTAGAGATTCTTGATAAAATCCACCCCCCCAACCGATAAAATTCTGCAATGTTCTAATAAACTTTTCTCTATGATACCTAGACTTTATAGATTTAAGTGCTGTACTAGAGGCTATTATAGTTGTATTTTTTACAAGTCTGTTGTAAAATAGAAAATACAACTATAATAGAGGCTATTATATTTGTATGCAAATGAAGACTAAAAAATGATGGAAGCATTAATAATAAAAAAGAAAAAGCCACAGAAGGGATACTGCAAGAACTCCTTCAGACGTTAGTGAAGGAAAGCAAGAAGAAAGGACTAAATATCAATTGCAAGAAGACAGAATGCATGGTTGTTATATATGCACTTCTTTATGTCCTCGCAATAAGCTCATTCGGTGAACCTCTAACTTGAGTGGCACTTGGGCCTTGTATAGAGTGAACAATAAAATAAGAAAAATCATTAGAAACTGTTGAAAAAATCCATGTAGACAGTCACAAAACTATCCATCAATTGTTTGAATGGAATTGGTTATTGAATCTTTGAAGAACATTCAGAAAGACTGACAACTTTATAATGTTGCCTCACACATTGCTTATTTTAATTTTCATATGTTGGTTTCATGTATTTTTTATGTGTAAGCTAATTTTTAATTTTATGAATTATTTTATATTTTTACTGTTTATGTTTTGCAATTTTTCATCCATTTTGAAGAGGAAAATATTTTCTGCATTTGGGATAATTTATTTGATTTAGAAAAATTATTTTCTTGTTGGCTACCAGCCTATCTTAAATCTATTTGTTAATGTTGCCTGGTTAATTTGCTTAGAAAGTATTTAGACTTTAGATAAATTTTAATGATTAATATCAGACAGAAGACTATTGGTATGCACACACTCGTCCACACACACACACACATACACACTCATGCACACACACACACATACACACATGCACACACACAGAGAGTATGATAGATAAATTGTCATCTAAATTATGCAAAAATGAAAATAACACTCATTTTAACAGATATATTTACCAAAATTACACAAACACATATTGAAATACTGAAGAGTAAATTTATTCAATAAAATTAACATTGGCTTCAACCACGTCCTCCAGACAACTTCAGCATCTGCAACTCTTTTGGGCGGTCTCCGTGTTTGAGTTGGTGAATGCTGCTATAATCCTTACCTTCAGTTCATCTTTGGTTTTACAAGGAATTTTGTTGATCTCTTCCTCAACTGCACCCCCGCACATAATAATCAAGGGGGGGTTGCAGTCTTGGTAGTTAGTTTGCTAGATGTAAGGCATGATGTAGTTGCAGAAATTGTCTGGCAGCCATGACTGGGTTCTCTTGTTTGTGTGGTATGGTGCAGAGTCCTGTTGCCAGACATAGGGTCTTCTAGCAGCCACCCTCTTGACCCAGGGCAGCATTACCTTCTCAAGCCACTTGATGTAGGCCTCCATGTTGAGGCAATATGTAAACAAAATTTTTGCCAAAATAAAACAGTACAAATGCAGATTATTTTTGCTTCTCTGCTTACCAGAATATTCTGTGTTACTATATATATATATATTCATTCATATGAATGAAATTTTGTATGCATCTGTTTGATGAATCTTATCTGACATATTATGAATTATTGGAGAAGAATATATGACAAAGTGGAAAAAGTTTTCTGGTGACATGTTTAGGACTTCATTGGACTAAGTTTGTTATACTATTTACATCATTCGGACTATTGTCCTCATCTTTGTTGCCATATTTATTACAACATTTTGGACATTGTATGCTCCAGCCTTTTTCAGGTGGTTGGAATGTCGAACTGAACCCTTTATTTCACTCACTGGGATAGAATGTTCTAGTTCCACATGCCATGTCTAATGGATGTCAGTAATCAGTTATCTCCTGTTAGTTCCCCTCTCCAAGTTCTCCACCACCTGAACTAACACTCTTTGGGTCCTGTCACTGGATCTAACTAACACCTTTATCCACTGTGCCATGTGTCCTTGAGGACATCTGTGTATGAATTTCTGGATATTATAAACCTAACAGAAATATAGACAGATACTAAGTTTGTTATGTTGGTACAACTACACATGGACATGAACAAGGAATGCTAGGAATTAAATTTTTTTTAAAAATCTATTCAAATTCATTTAGATTCTTTTTCTTTCCATCAATTTTGTTAGTAGATATGTCACATTCTGATGATAGAAATCTGCAAGAAATGATGAAATTTGTGCCATGGTTCTTACAATATTTCACTATTCCTAGCAGAACTTTTATTCACTATGAGATATCTAATAACAAAAGTGATGGAAAGAAAAAGAATTTAAATAAAATCAAAAATTAAAAAAGATTAAAAAAAAAAAGAAATTTTAAATTCCCAGCTTCCTTTGTTCCTGCGCATGTGTTGTCACACCAAGATAAAAAAATTTAGTCTGATGAAGTCCTAAAGGACGAAACACATCACAAGAACACTTTTTCAACTTTGCCACTTTTTTCCCAATATTGTTCTTGATATATAAAAATAAATATCATTATCTTATTACAGGTTATATAAGCAGCTAGTATTAAGATATAGTGATATATTTTTCATATTTTTTAATGCCTATTTTTGAGTCATCTTCTATTCTTGCTTCTTATCTGTTTTGTCTTATGTCTTCACTGTCTTTTTGATAATATTCACAGAATTATCTTGGAGTCATTTCTTCTTGCCACTTTGTCAACAGAGTCTGTAGGTGAATGTTTTACTCAGTCTTGTTGTCTCAATTAGAATCCACTCTTTGGGGTTCAGCTTCTTTTTTATTTCAACAAAATCTCTGGACAGATCTACGAAATGTATCATAACATAAATAGAAGAAAACCATAAACAAGACAATGTACCAAGGTCTTCACCAAAAAGGTCGGTGACGAGGTCAGTCAAAATAAAAGAAGTGCATGGTTAACAGTTATTTGACTTTTTTTTTCAATCAAGAATTTTTTGTTTTTAGAGTCACTTTCATCTCCAGAGAATAAAGAAGACAATGGCCACCTGTTATTGCAGGCTATTAATTGTTCATTTTTGTTGCCAGTCTGCCTAACATTGTCAAGCCCTAAGTATCAGGAGGTGGTTGTGTGAGTGTTATCAAAGTATCAGCATGAAACACTGGGATCATAGATTCTAGCTTAGGATGAAGTTTTGTTCAGGGCAAACAGTGTGATTTGGTTCAGTGATGTGTATGCTCATCTTTCTTTCTCTCTCTCTCTCTCTCTCTCTCTCTCTCTCTCTCCCTATCTATAGATGCATGCATTTTGTGCATTTGTGTCTGTATGTGTGCACGTGTACATGTGGGTGCGTGTGTTCAATTGTACTGACATTAGCCTCAATGTGTGACATTTGCAAGGAACGTAAATTGTTCCATCTTTAAGAGTTTGGAATTATTTTACTATTGATTTTTCATGAAATGATGTTATAAAGCAATAATTTAGAAATAATTTGCAATACTCATATGAAATAAATAACTGCTTTTGAAGGTTTGGGGGTTTGATGCATTTTAGAAGGTATTTACAAACTTGATTAGATAAGAAAAGAAATTATATTGAGTTATTTTGTCAAAAATACATACATATATATATGTGTGCGTGTGTATGTACATATATATATATATATGTGTGTGTGTGTATGCATGTGTGTGTGTACATGTGTTTGATAGATAGAGGAGGGTAGTCAAGGTTAATAATGAGTGTAACACCTTTTTGATATTACTATTGCCTGAGCAGTAAAAGTGGTTACCCAAAATTTTTGGCCCAACCCACTGTCTTCCTTGTCAGCCATCATAGTGTGCCAGTGATGATGAAATACCTTTTACTGACATATTCAAGAATGCAAGGGAAAAGTAGATTTAGGCCTTTCACAAGAATGGGAATAAAAGCAAACTGAGTCAAAATTCAAAACTCTACTGATTCTTGTTTCGTAGTCTTACACCCTACAACACCCCCTTGCCCACTTCAGCCACCCACAATAATAATAATAATAATAATAATAATAATAATATGATATAATATAATGATAATAATATAATATAATAGAAAGTATATATTTCAACATATTGTATAACAAAATATATCTTCAAATGACAGTCATTTCAAAAGAGGAAACATTTTTTTCTTTTTCAATGTCTTTTGCATTCAAATATGGAGAGTTAAAATATACAACTTAATTTTATGTTTTTTTTTATGTAGATACTCTTAGTAAATGGTTATTAAGAGAGCCAGACTATTGCAAGAATGTCATGAGTGTAATGTATATACAGTGAGTGACTGTACATCAAGATAGTCATGAGTATAATTTTTATATAGTGAATGTTTATTGTGATTTTGTTCCAGAAGAAACTAAACTGGCTAAAATTATTTTCCTTTTTGTTTGGGGGATTTTATGCCAATATAAAACAATATCCTGGATGCTAAAAACGATTTCTGGATCTTGAGTTATCTCTGGGACAATGATGGCTTCAATTCCTTTTAGAGATAGACTAGACAATCCTGTGGCTTGTTGGGTTACTCTTCATGAAAAAATGAATGCAGTTTCATGTGACCAGAGAGAACCTAGGCATTTTTATGCATTTGTAAAAGTAAACAGTGAATAGTACTGAATAATTAGCACTGTAGAATTTTCTTCCCTTGATGAATCTTTGTTTTTTTCAATTGATCATTTGAATAAAAATACAGATTCCTTCCCACAATCTTATTATTTAGTTACCAATTTAATTTCTTTTTGCCTCCTCTAAGTTAGTACATTATAAGATTATTCTAATTCTAATACCTCTAGCTATAAGGTACCATCTCAAGGTTACATGCAGGTAAACAAAATAGGGTGTTTAATTATATATAGGGGGAGAACAGACAAATGCAAGCTTTTATAATTTATTTATTCTATAAGATAATTTACTATCATGATTTTAAACAGATATTTGGCTCGCCATATTAAAAGGAAATTGAAAGGTAACATTATATGATAGAGCATCAGACTGCAGTTCATTCAAGTTTAAGTTCTATTATTGCTTTTCTGCTACTGATCCTTATTTTCAAAGATCCATTTTCCAAAATGATTTCAAATAAAGAAAGCTAGTTTCCATCTGACATTTCACATAGCAGAAATTCTTCTGATGTTTTTGACATTTGAAATTCAATAAGTAAAAGCGTTTGATTTTAAGTATAAGTAAAAAAAAAATGTGTAAAACAAATCAGCCGGATGGTTGAAATAATAACATATCAGTTGCAATGAACTTTATCAAGTGAATGATGCTGAAAGGTGATCAGGTGCAAAACAACCAAAATGTTGTCATAACAACAAAGATAAGGACATTAGTTTGGATATGATTAATGTCAATAATGATAATTCCTCATTCCAGAAATGAAAACAGTGTAATAATAACAACAAAGATGAGGACATTAGTCTGAATGTAAATAATTTCATCATGATAACTTACCATCTTCAAAATCTAGTCAGAAAGGCACCTGAAATTAAATTTAAAAACCACTTAAATTCCTTAAAAATGTGTTTTAATAAATAAAATTGAACTGATTGTAAGCTACTTCTATTCTTGTTCTTAAACTGAAAAGTCGATCAAAAAAAACAAAAAACTCACTGGCTAAATTGAGGGTACATAAGAAATAGATACTAATTATTTTTGTTTTATTTTTTGTACTCAACAGATTCTGTTTGTTTTAGAGTTGCTCTAGTGTTTGAATCCCAGTGGAAAAGATGTTTTTCTTCTTTAGGAAGAGATAAAGAACTCTTCAATATTAGAAACAACATTTAGCCTTAATAGATGCACTTTAATAGTTCTTTGGTAATCATCTTCACAATAGAGAACTAATGTGGAACTTTGTGTTTAGTGGGGCTCTTGGAGAAGCCCTCTTCTCTAGGGAAATCAGAATTGGTAAAAGAAAGAGAAATGAAGCGAGAAGAAAAATGTGTGTGATGGAAGAAAAGAAAAGAAGAGAAAGATTAAATTTGGATATCTAAGAATGTTGGCTTTTCTTTGTACCTTTAGAAAGTAAAACTCTTTTTGGAAATGGCCTTGCAGCTGACCAAGGAAGAGAAGGCTAAAGAGAAAGGCCTTGCTTGAGGAAGCTTCTCAAAGAGATGGCATTAAGTACGGAGATTTTAGTTTGATGTTCATGTTGCATAGCCTCAGGAGTGCTAACATTAAAAAATTCTTTTCACAGTAATTATCTGTTTCCGAGGAATTGTACAAAATCGAACCATTGGTCAAGTGCAGCAATAAGAAACCAAACAGATAATGGCAAGTGTAATGTGCATCTGAGAAAATGTATGGCTAGCCTGAAATTGATGAAATTGCCTGACGTGGAAATTTTGTTTGGAAAGATAGCTTAAAGGAAGTTTTTGATGAGTCCTTTTACCCCAGGAAAAAAAAAATGGAAGTAAACTATAAATATAGAAAGTAGAGACTGTTTATTCAACAGAGAAGAAAATCACTTGGATTCAGCCTCCATGTTTTGTGAAATTGCACATCTTGAAAAAGGAAAAAAAAAAACATATACAATATTTTCTGTCCTTCTCCATGAAAACAAAGGGAAAAATTTTTGGAAAAAAATTTTGTAATGTTTTTGTACCTTACTGAAAATCTCAGTTGAAAATTTTGCTAATCTCAAGCCAGTTTCTGTTTATCAGTTTGACATTCTCGTTTATTAACATTGTGTTTATTTTCAATGATAAAGTTATTTTATTATTGAAATTATTCATCTTTGTTGTTTTTAATGTAATCCAGTGGTTGTCAAACTTTTTGAAGTTGGGATACACTTGAAATCCTACCAATAATTGTAGGCGCATTATACAAATTTTGGAAAAATATGTTATAATGAAGTCAAATATTGCAGAAAAGAAATAATGCAATAAAAAATATAAAATGAAACATACCTTAAGTTTATTCATTCTTGTGTTTAGAATAGAATAAGTTATCCCAATTGACGTGTTTATGATAAAGTAAATAATTTATCACATTTGCTTAGAAACAAATAAGTTATAAATTATAAATGATAAATTATTATGAAAGTATAAATAAGACAATTTTTAAATAAATAATCCTAATTCTCATCATCATTTTATGTTACATAATACATCTGGTAAGGAATTTTCTTGAACTACGCATGGAGGACAGGCCAGCAACTTTTACCATTTCAATATTGCAAAACAAAAGCTTTCCTATCACTGAAGATTTCTTTGAGGGCTATCCACAATAAGACGGGTACCACAATATAATAAATTAAATATATTTATTTCTTATATCTGGACACATATTTCTTTGGAATGCCAGGGTCCACCTAGACATCTTCCAGAGTGCATCATTTTGCCCAGGCTCACCATTTGAGAACCACTAATGTAATCCTTTGTTTGATATATGCTTTTATTCTTCCTTTATTGTTTTTAATGTAGCATTTCAATTAAACATTCTCAAGTCATCTTATTGTCAACTTTTAAGATATTTTCCATATTTTATAGATTTTTTTAATGATAATCTGTTTTAACACATTATATTCAACAATAAAATTAACCAGAAAACAATTATTCATGTAGAAATAACAAAATCAAGATTAGCAGAATATATGTGAAAAGAAAAAAGCCTACCAACTGGTGGCAGTCTGTTTCATGCCTTAATACAATCCTCAGGCCTAAAGATTGTGTTTGATGCATGAAACAGACTGTCGCCACTCAGTGCTGACCTCATTGTTCACTTTTATATTTACACACACTCTATCTTTGATACTGAGTTCTTTTAGCCATAAATATAGTATAACTATATATATATATATATATGCAAATTTCATTGAATACGACAGACAACATGCTTTTATTTATTTTTTTATACAATTTCTCATACGATCTAATAATTTTTTTTCTTTTCGGATGATAAATTATATAAAAACTGTACGAATGTTTTTTTTATCCTAGCGCTTTCGGCTATACATTTAGCCATTTTCAAGGATTAAATATTTTAACTGTTAAATAAGAAATAGTTTGTTGTATGTTTGTTTTATAAAATGTTTTCATTTTTCAAAACATGGTCAAGATATGGTGTCCATGTTCAAAGTTAATATTATTAAGTGTTGTTTTTTTTTTCTTTTTATTAATAAGGCTTTCATTATTTTTAGCCTTTTTTTAGCTTATAGATGATGCTATTATATTAGTATTGTCAACAAGTATGTTACGAATAGTGTCTGGTAGATCTCCATGAATATTTAAATGAGATCTAATTGAGCTATGGTCAGAAAGGTGGAGAGTGAGTCTGTGTGTCAAATATGTTGTAGAGTGGCCTATATAGTTATTTATGAATTTTGATTGATCCGGAATACAATTTCTTAATGGGCATTTAAGTTCGTAAATGATATTTGCCCTATTTAATTTTATAAAACATACATACAACAAACTATTTCTTATTCAACTGTTAAAATATTTTAATCCTTGCAAATGGCTAAATGTATAGCTGAAAGCGCTCGGATAAAAAGAACATTCGGACAGTTTTTATATAATTTATCACCCAAAAAGAAAAAATTATTAGATTGCATGAGAAATTATATAAAAAACTAAATAAAAGCACCTTGTCTGTCGTATTCAATGAAATGTGCATGAAAGAAGGATTGCTGCCTAAATACACACATATATATTGAGATATTGAGCACTTTATCCCTTTATCCCATAAATATAGCAGACCTTAAAACTATATTTCTTCATATATATATATATATATATATATATATATAGGAAAACAAACAAGTCAGAAACAGATGTTAATCTAAGATGTTTCACTTTATTAAAGCTTTGTCAGAGATCAAGATAGAAATGATAAAAAGCAAAGAGACACAGATTAATGGTATGTTTTGATTGGTTATTTCTTATTGGTTAGATATGTGTCACATGTAATGAAGTAACAGACAATATTCAAATATGTGTGAGAAACATTCTGGAGGCTAAAGTGTGTAAAAGTTAATGAGATGCTGCAGGTTGTTTTGAAAAATTTTGTTTAGCTTTGATTTTTCATTAAACCACACTGGTTATGAAAAAGGTTTCATACATGGCATATTAGCAGCCTCCATTGCAAATATAATCAAGACTACGGAAGATACATACAAGCACTAAAGAACTTGTCTATGAACAAAAACATTATTATAACCCCATCCTAAAAAGGAGTAGGTATAGTTATTATCGACATCAATGTCTACATTGAAAACTTAAAATCTTTCCTAAATAACGACAACACCTACACTAAAACCAATGAACACTGAAACACACAGGTTCAACAAATGAAAACAAATCTTACTCTAGATTAATAGATTATCCACCCCACTATACCCACATTATATGGCATACCCAAGACACACAAACGGAAACCTGATATAACCATTAGGCCACTTGTACCAGGTGCAAATCCGTGACAATGGACAAACTTCCTGAACAAACACACTATTCACTTGGTGCACTTGGTATAGAACTGCAACGACTGATAAACTCCCTCAATTTACTCAAAAATCTCTTCCTGCGCCTCTGCTTTCTCCTTTACATGATTCTTCTTCAACGTTGCAGAAGATTCTTTTTTCGCATGATGACTGTTCTGCGTTTTTATGTCCTTTTCTGCCCTCTTTCATTTGCATGCGTGAATTCACTTTCTGTGGTTTTACGCGACTGCCCGCATGATGATACGTGACCATTCACAATATAAGCTTGCCAGGGACAGCCATGTTTTTTCCAGTCAAAAAAAATAAACCTTGCACGCAGAACATATACACTGCCATTTTCGATCAGGTGGGTGATTATTTTCGTTCCAATTTTCACTACACCACTGTATTCAAAATTAACAGTGCACCCCACAATTTAGCTAAAGACAACACTAAAATCCTAACTGCATTCCTAGCCACCATCAATACAACACACATGAAATATTTGGGTGACTTACTCCTAAGAATACAATACATAAATATGACTAACATGTCTATGACTAGTTTAGACATCAAATCACTAGATACTAATATATCATGAAATGCTTTAATATACTAAGAAATCACATTAATAAATCCAAGGATAAGCTTTCTCTATCACAAAATCATAAAGCTATGTAAATTAATCACTAACCAGTTTCTTTTCTTTCAATGACATATTCTACAAACAAAAATTAATTTTACCCCTGGGGTCTCCTATCATTGGTGTTCTTGCTTACCTCTTTCTAAGAATTCTTAGAATCCACCCCATTTAAACATATCATACCTAAAAACTCTAATTACCTAAGATACACTGATGACATCCTCTTATTTTATCCACAAGATACTAACCTATTAAACATAATAGTTAAACTCAGTAACATTGACCCAACCATCAAATTCTCACACAAATTTGAAACAAATAATTCTCTACCTTTCCTTGATATCCTATTAATACATAATGATAATTAGATTTTAAAGTATATGAAAATCCACTAACAAAAATGACCTTATCAATTTCTATTTTTACCACAACTGGAGAATAAAACCTGGAATAATTATAGGATTTTACCTTAGAGCCCTTAGGATATGTAGCCCTAAATGCATTAGTGAAGAAGAGGCTTATATTGAGAACACATTCAATACACTACCCATACCATTTCATCTTAAATGTAAAAAATTTAACTCACAAAATGCATAAAACAAAACAAACAAATAATTCCAACAAAAATTAATCAAAATTCATAATCTTACCCTCCAACACTTCAACTAAACTCACAAATGAAATAGCTATCCTTGACATGAAGATCATTACAACTCCCTCCAAATCTATTGGAGATATAATCAGGATGAAAGATAAAATAAAAAACAATTCAAATGCCAAAGTTTATTAAATCAGATGTCTACAGTGCAATAACATGTACATTAGGGAGACATCACATGATCTAAAATCCCACATCCAGGAACACAAAAGAGACTTGCATTTAGATAAACATTCAAATTCTCTTGTCTTATACCACAACGATATGGGGCAACTTTAATTTCACCAATGCCACCCTTATTAAAAAAAAGATATAACCTTTTAAAGAGAAAATATTATGAAAATATATTTATAGCAATATTACCAACTATTAACACACATTTAAAAAACTACATTGTATCACCATTTTTCTACAGATCCATTATTCATGAATCTAATTTATCTCTTCCAAATACATCAAAATCAATGAAGATATATATAAAATACACACAAGATATGCTTTAATGAAAATCAAACAAAACAAAATTTTTCAAAACATCCTGCAGCATCTCACTAACTTTTACACACTTTAGCATCCAGAATATACACATATTTGAATATTATCTGTTATTTCATTACATGTGACACATATCTAACCAATAAGAGATAACAATAACAACATACCATTAATCTGTGTCTCTTTACTTTTTATCATTTCTATCTTGATCTCTGATGAAGCTTTAATAAAGTGAAACATCTTAGATTAACATCTGTTTCCTACTTGTTCTTTATCCTGTCATTTTGTTGAATTCCTATCCATACTCTCTCTCTCATATATATATATATATATATATATATATATATATATATATATATATATATATATACCCAAGTATAAAACCATTTATTTTACATTCAACATTATCACTTGATAAGACACCAGGTGTTGAAACAAAATGGCTATTTTGTAGTGATATTATAACATATTTATGTTATAATTTTTAAATAAATAATATATTTATATATATATATATATATATATATATATATATATATATATATATATATATATGGATGTATATTTTGACTGCATTAGAAAATGGGGGCATAATTAATCAAATGCTATTTATAAACCAGTGAAAAGATTAATTTTAGCTTTGAAAGCATTTTATAGTGTAATTCCAAAGAAATCTGTTGGAAGAATGAATTACATGTCAAAGTTGATAATTCCTTACATAAGAAAAGTTAATATAAGAGCAGATCTCTTGATAAAAATAGACAATGTTCTTCTGTTTTCATAAAACCTTAACACTCAGTCCTGTGATTCTTTTGGACTTTTCTAAGTAGAGTGAGAAACAGGAGCAAAGAAAAGAAAAAGGACAAAGAGTTGATGTAACATTTTGCCTAAAAATAAAAATAAAATGTATTTTGTGTTTGCAAAATTTGGATAAATGTTTACTGAAATATTTTTGAAAATTTTTACTAACATGAGGCATTTTTTCTTTCCCTGAATTTTAAGGAAATGTAATGATATCACTTAGCCTGGCTTGTTGATGTTTATTTCACTTGATTTTACAGAACATATCTTTTTATTTAAATCTGTCTTTTTTTTCCTTTTTTTTTTGTCAGACAACACAGATTTTCTGGTTAAAGGAACTTTGCAACACCATTGGAGGAAGAAAATTTTAGATATGGATTTTAAGTTGAATAAATAAAAAGAAGAAAAATAAAACAAATGTCATATTAAAGAAGTCTGAAGAATTTTATTAAATTTTCTGTCTTTTTACTAAATTGCTGTTTTGATCAGAAAAACAAAATCGACCAACAATGAAAATGAATAATGGCACAAATAACTAAAATTAGTTTTTATATTAATAAAATAGTTTTTAATCAATCAATTTCATTTTTGTTTGTTTGTTAAAATATTTTTTAATAAATATTCAAATTATTAATTTAATTAGGTTCATTTATAGACCTTTACTGACCCTCCCACCTACAAGTGTATGTGTCTGTATTCAATCGTGAGATGGATTGATCAAACACTTTGTTTCTACTACCTGGATATATAAATTAATTATGGTAGAGTGGTTTGTACAAATTCTCACTCAACTACTAATCTCAATCAGCTATCCCAGCATGTCAGTGACATGACCTTTTTGATATCTCTGATAGAATGAAACACAGGAAAAGTGGATTCATATCTTCCTAAAAGGCATTATCATGAAGTTAACATAAACAATCTCAACTCAAATTTGAACTCATTCTACTGATTATCTTTTTTATTCTGATAAATATTATGCCACCACCATTTCCACAGGGCATGAACTGTGTAGCAGTAAAGAGAAGGTGTTTCCCTTTTAGATCATCAGAGATAAAAGGAATATCCTCCAGGTGTTTACAGAGAAAACTTAATAAGTTTATCTTTCATAACAAAAAGTTTATGATAAACAAGGCATTATAGATATGTGTGTGTCTGTAAGTGTATGTGTCTGTAAGTGTATGTGTGTGTGTGTGTGTGTTTGTGTGTGTGTGTGTGTATAACTGAGCACCTATTTGACCTAAAACTCAACCCAGACCTTAAGTGGAACTCGTATATATGATCCATCACTAAAGATAGTGGAAAAAGGGTAAGTTTCCTATATTGATCCACTAAGTACCTGACTCCTCATGCTATCTTCTACCCTTACAAGAGCCAGATCAGGAGTACTGCTGCCATGTATGTATATATATATATATATATATATATATATATATATATATATATATATATATATATGTATGTATATATATATATAAATAAAAAGAAAGAACAGTAAGATATATAATCCAGTGTTCTTATAGATATTCGCTTGAGGATGAAATGGAACTAATGTCTTTAATTTAATTACAAAATTAAATTCGAAGCTTTTAGCTTCCATTTTTGAAACATGGTTAGAACTGTGTAGCGAAAAAAAAACATATTTTAAAGCAGTTAATTTATAATATATATATATATATATATATAGTACTGCCTGATGATTACACCAAGCATGATACTTGGAGAAGTGGTGATTTAACAAACACATTTTGCTAATATATATATATATATTATTATTGTATTAAGGCTCTATGAGTTGGCACCAAGCTCTTGCTTTGTTTTATGTTTTAAGCCTTTTTGCTTTTTCTTTATTATAAGTGTGGGTATGTGTATATGTGAAAGAAAGATTGATGATCAAAATGATGATTGATAATTATAAAACTGATAATTGATAATTATAAAACTGACAGAAAATAGAAAACACTTGCAGATTCTTTTCTTCATCAAAAAATTTTCCTTTTTTGGGGTCTTAAATTCTTCAGTTGCAAAATTTCCAACACAATAAGGAAAACCATTAAAAAAGCGATTAACAAATTGACAATTTGCTGCTATTATCATTATTATTATTATTATTATTATTATTATTATCATTATCATTATTTGCATATCTTATTTGTTAAAGACTTTTGTCTTGTCATTATGAATTGAAAATCAATAATTGTGACATTTAAAAGGAACAAATCTTTTTTTTTATTTCATAGCCAAATATTTAATCAATTCTTTGTTACTTTTGAAACTTTTCTACTTCTTAAATGTTAGCAGATTTCAATTTATTAAAAATATCAAGCAGAAAATAATATTCACCCATCTAGAAAAACAGATTTTTCCAAACAAGGGAAAGTAAAAATATTTTCCACTATTTATAGTTTAACTGCATCTGATTATCTCTTAGCTATTGGGGTGTAAAATTTAATTTCAGAAATTAATAAGCATTTATTGTGATTTTTTTCAAATTTAAGTAATTTCATTTTTATGAATCAAATTGATTCAATCACATTATCTTTTAAATTCAAACATGAACACAGTTATAGGAAAATATATATGCATTTATCTTCTTACATATATGTGTGTGAATATATATATATATATATATATATATATATATGTAAAAAAGTTTATATAACTATATATAGAGAAATATAAATTATATATATATATATATATATATATATATATATAAAATATATTTATATAGAAATATATTTATATATATATATATACACACATGTGTATATATATATATATATATATATAAAGGTTTATATATAGAAATATATTTATATATATATATACACACGTGTATATATTGAGAGAGAGAGAGAGAGAGAGAGAGAGAAAGAGAGAATAATATCTGTTATATAAATATATGCTTCTTTGAGAATATGATACTGTGTATTGGCCTGTACATCAATGTAAATATATTGTTAGTGTGGGTGGGTCCATGATGGGTGGGTCCATGATGTGTCTGCAGAGTAAATTTACTGAGCTACATTAAACATCATTCAGTCTGATTTATTTGCAAATCATCTAAAAAAGAATCTCTTTCCTCTTGGCATGATTTAGCGTCATTGCTACAGGCTCACTAGAAATTCTGATCATGATTTTAATGTTAATAAATTTCTTGCTTAAATGTGCCTGCGTTACTTAGTGATTTATTTACATGCATAACAAACATCATCGCTTGCTTTAATCAACTGAGCCGCCCCCCCCGTCTTCTCCACCCTCTCAATGATTGGATCTTATGATTCCTATGATGAGTACAAAGACTATTAAAATCTCCACCAAGACTTCTGAATATACCAACTTACAAAATTTGGAGAGAGCAAAGTAACTAATATATCATGAGATGATGATATTAGTCAAACATGTAGTAGTTGACTAAGCTTAATAAATAAAATAAAATATTTCTTAATCCTCTGAAAATTATCCCATAGTTATAATCTTCATAACACCTCATTAACATTAATGATGGCAATGTTAATGACAAGTTAATCAGCTAAATTTGTTTCTGAAACTAGATAAGCAAAACTAAAGATCAAAAACTATGTACCAAAGTGAAAGACAATGTTACAGGCACTCAGCACACTCGTTGGAGTTAACTCCTCCTTAATTCCCTAATTGGTCACTAGAGGTCGCTCTCCCTACACTATAAATACTGGGCAATTTATTGCCTCATTCTCTTTTTACTTTGCATTTCAGTGGATACATTTAAAAATGTGATCTCTCACAAAAATCAGCATTTTCGCCCACTTATGGGAAAATGCCATGAAGCACACATACAAAACAGACAAACTACTTGTGGCTAAAAGTATTTCTTTCTAAGGTAAATAGAAACAGAGAAATAAGACTTTAGGATTTGTAATTATCTCCCCTTTCCTGGACCACTCCATTAGTGTTTCATCTGCTTGTAGAGGCATGTTAAGAGAAATGACTATTGTGGATGTTTGTTTATGGCTGCGTGAATAACATGCCTATACAATTTATATTAAATGTAAAATACCACAAAGAATGAAATACAAGAAGGAACAAAATGGTTTCAAAACATAACATTGTATTTATTTGTGTGTTGATGTTACATGCGTAGAAGTTAAAGATCTGATGGAGTTATGTCTCTTAGACTGGGAATATTTTTATCGGAGCTCAAGTTGGATTAATTATTAAACTGTAGTTTTAGAAGAATAAAGTTCTTGTTGCATGTTTGGAAATGTTCTGTATGTTTGTAATGTATGTTGGAAAGTTTGTGAAGGTTCGTACATACATGAATGCTTGAAATATTATTTAACATCTGACCATCATGGTCAAGACGATAATTCTCTGGGACTACATTTTGCAGCAAGAAGAGAGAAAAAAGAGAAATAGGCAAACTCATGTTTGCTATTTATAGATAATGTAATCATGTGACAGGATCAAAAGAACTTGGCAGGAAACTTGATTTGGTCATGTGCTGGAAAAATATATTGTGTGTGGGTGGATTGCAATGCCCACTTGTGTGTTTATTGACCAATTAGAAGTTGATATTTCCTGAAAATATTTACTAAGCTGAGAAGACTGTTAGGATCCGATTTTCCCAAAAGTGCACAAAATCAACTACATGAAAATATAATGATTATAAAATTGTCACATAACTGCGATTTCTAAATTGTCGCATTACACAGTAGTGTTGATTTATTATCCAATGAATGCTTGTTGTTGTAAAATTTGTATTTGTGTAAGTATGTATGTATGTGCGTGATGATTATCATTACATGGTCATGTTCTAACTTACTGATCATATATGTCATCGTATAAATTGATATTTTAAGCATAAAATATTCAAAAGATTGTAGAAGACATTATTTGATGACATATATGACCCCCACCACCCCATTTACACTTAATATTATGGAGTTACATTAGGTACCTTTATACGTCTGGGCTAATCTACCAGATATTTCATGTTTCTATATAAGACGCAGAATATATTTTTGAGTCATTTTGTGGGAAAAAAAATGAAATCTTAGGATAAAAATGATGTTGAAGAAAAAAATCAACCAAGTGTTCCAAGAAATAGGATTCAAGATAAATCTTTTTAAAACAGAAATTATGATCTGGAATTGGAATGAAAACAGTGATGGTACCTACCCAAAATATATAATAAAAATGGAAGATGTGGAATTAGTAAATACTAAACATTTCAAGAACCTTGGTGTAGGGATCAATTATAGCAAATTTAGTCTTGGAAATAAGGAAATGGAAGATAGCGTAGGAAGTGCTAGAGGTGATTTCATCCAAAACTGCAAATTGATACAAAACCAAAACATTAACCTAAAATCTTGAGTATTGTTCTTAAATAGTTCTGTCAAATTGAGACTTTTATATTGATGCTATGCATGGTGCCATAAAGAAAAGTAATATTTATTTTGTTTAATACACAGAAATGTGGCACAAGGCTGAAGGGGGGGTTGGGAAAAGGACGGTCTTCTTCTGTCTTAACTATAACTTAGCTAGCCACAAACACTGACCCAATCATACAAACAATATTCCTTACACCAAAACAACACATTCATTCGTACCTTTCTCACCATAATACCTCATTGTCTCTATAAAAATACTAACTAGTCCCCATATTTACAATTCATTGTCTGTGGGGGGAGGGGAATAAAACAACAATTCTAAAAAACTAGCCCCAATGAGTATTTACAATATGAAAATAAAACTATTTACAAGAAATTAAAGAAAATAATATTAGTAATAACCCCCCCCCCCACAATCACTAAAAGTGGCAGAAATATCAGTTCACTGGCCAAAATCAATGCAGGACTATAATAGTA
The DNA here is from genome assembly GCA_903632075.3 of Acanthosepion pharaonis. Classification (NCBI taxonomy): domain Eukaryota; kingdom Metazoa; phylum Mollusca; class Cephalopoda; order Sepiida; family Sepiidae; genus Acanthosepion; species Acanthosepion pharaonis. The sequence continues at coordinate 1,648,254 of CAHIKZ030000179.1, forward strand.
TAAAACATTCATTCATCCCAAGTACTTACACTGACATGCACTCATTCAGACACAACAACAAATACAAAAAACATTCACGTGAAATGAAAGGCACCGCGCATCTACCAGCAAATTGAAATCACTGACCACCTAACGAGGGAGGGGATGGGGAATTAAACTTAAAGAAAAATAGGGGCAGAAATAAAAGGGGGCCAAGGAAAGTTTATCAGAACAATTACCATAAAAATATTTATAGAAAAGACACAGCAAAGCTACATTATGATGGTGAGAAAGTGACTGAAGCTGAGATGCCAGATCAGGATCGATAACATTGCAGATTCTTTGCATTTTGGCAACAATCTTTAAATACATAGTATAAACACCAGACTAGATGTGGCAGCAATATTCAATGCATTGATAAATGACAAACTTATAAATGTGTAAAATACATCCTGACAAGAAAAATAGTCTAAGATGACACTGAAGCAAATTTCCTTACAGCAGACTAAGGAATTGATTCAATATAATTTTTACACTTCATGTCAATGGAAAATGTTAGTCTGACAAATCTCAAAGAGTTTCTCTCCTGGATGTAAGCATCATAAATATGTGGATATTCAGCAAAGAGCAGGCCTACTGATTATTTGCAAATACTGTCACTTGTATGGTCACTGCAAATCTGTTTTATTTTTGTTGTCAAGGCAGATTTTTAATATTAATTAGTTTTAGATCTTGGTCATCATTTACATCTATAAGCCAAAGATTATGTGATACTATTTGTATAAACCAAACATCTACTATTTAAGACAAAGATGCATAATCTCAGGCAAATGACATTGTCTGTCCTACAATCAAATGTTCATTGATAAAGTTGTTAACAAAGAGACAATTATTACCATCAACAAAATCATTCTTCAGTAGCAAGAGAATACACCGGGCGAAGCAGGCATATACCAATTTAGCATGTAAATGCATCATGTTGTGAGGGAGCTACGATGTCACATGTGGTTGCAAGGAGGTGGCCATTTGCAATTCTCCCACTATGCATGCATGATGATACCCTTTTTAATACCATTTGCCATTTATGTATGCATGATTGTAAATAGTACTAAATAGTACTAATAGTACTAAGCAGTATTAAATAGTGGATTGCACAGTCAGATTGCCAGTGAACTCTTAAAGTACGGAATGTTGACATGGAAAGGTTTCACTGCAAGAGTTGAACCATGTTGATTCATTGTGTAACTGGTGCAATTACATTACTGGCTCTTGATTTAACTTCATCGTCCATATCATTTCTTTCAAAATATTAAAAATATATGGGTGTTACATTGTTACTGTTGACAAAACTCTTAACCTCTGCTAGTCAACACATAAAAACATTTGATAGATGGAAACAGAGTGACCTTATTTTGAGGGTGGCTAAGTGTGGGTGGGTGAATTTCTTAATCATTGATTTGGGTCAGTGAGAGAATTTTTGATTGAAGACTTCTTTGGAGAATATCAGCCTCAGTTGTTGTCAGACAAATTAATGAAATGAGATGGAATGTCTTGTAATTGAACAAGAATAAAACAAGACACCATTTATGGAGACAAGGAATAAAACACCAAAAATAATCAAGAATCTGCAAAGAAATAATACAGTAAGTATCAGTATGTTTGTTATGAAAACATTCAGAATTTAGATCAACTGAATTGAAAAGTTTGTTTTCTACTTACCATTGTTCATGTTTGTGGATTCATCTCGGTGCTTGTCTGTTGTCTTAGTTTTGTAGAAGTGCCATGGTTCATGTCTTACCCATGAATGGTTAGAGGTGAAGAGAATGAGCCAACTTCTTTACTGGAAGATGTGGCATTCATTTTCAGTTGAGCCAAAGCCTTTTCATTCATTCATTATCATAACTTTCAATCCATTTTTTTTTCTTTCTTTCAAAACCTCATTCTTCAAATCAAAATTACACTAAAATGTATCACAATGACCAACACTGAATGTGTTGTTTTGGAAAAGATTTTTCTGATGTTCCTATAACCTTTTATTTAAATTTTGAAATGACTCATGTTATAAAATAAAATAAAACATATCTCAGCTGATTTGCAGACAAATAAACTAACATACTCAAGAGCGACAGCCGGGTGTGAATGGGACAAGGCCCTGTCACAAAATGACCATTATCGTCGTTTGCGCATAGGCCCGATGTACGAGTTCCGGTTGAAAAATAAAATAATATTTTAAAGTGTTTCTATTTTTCGACCAATAAAAATGCTTCCCTCCTAATTATCCTAATTTTCGAGCCTGTTAAGCCATAAAAAACTCCATAAAAGGGGTCACACAGGGAAGTACTAGCAGTCAACAGGAGGCCAGGGAAGAGATCTGTCACGGACAGTCTGAGCAGTCAGCAGCAGTCAGCAGGAGGAGCGCCATGCCAACCAGGGAGAACTACTATGAGAGATCAACCCAGATCTTCAGCCGGCCTATGAACTATGCCACAAGATAGCTGTCCCAAAACCACACGTTCCTATTGAAATAAATCACGTAAATCTATTTCTGCTGTTGTCGTATTTCTTTCTTGCAACCATACGCTTGCCTATAACACTCACTAGTGGATTTTTGGGATATATGTTGCTATGTCCTCTTTAAACTTGTACTTGATGTTTAAAGTTGTTATTATTTTACTATGTATTAATTAAAAGATTCATTGTTTTTGAAGAGGTTGTAATTGTGTTAAGACAACCCAATTACCTCCCCTGTCTTATGATTCGTATAAATAAGTCCCACCATCTTAGCCAAAACAGCAAGACTCTTTAGTTACATTCAATAAAGGCACATTAAAGCAGGCTAGACTCTGAGTTTTCCTTACAATTTATTGAACATAATTATGGACAAATACTTTAGACCAGAATGTTTGCTTTCTACTTACTGTTCATGTTTGTCGGCATGTGTATTTGTAGTCCTGTTTTTTGTGGCAGTGTCAGAATGTCTTAGCCCAAGTTCAGTTGGTGCTATAAAAAGCAAGCCAACCCTTTACTTAAAGTTGTGGCATTAGATATCAGCTGAATCAATGACATTCTGTTATTTTCTTATTTGTATGTGGTTATTGCTAACCACTGCAGTGTTGACTTCAGGAAGCTGAAATAACGCCTCGGAATTTTACAGATCAACTTATATGCTGATATATATATAATAAATTGTGAAATCAGCAGCAGTACTTCTAACAAATTACTAATTAGATAATGACCCCTGGAGTCAGGCATGGTTTGGAAGTTGAAGCATCGTTAGTGTTAACCCTCTGTCTCACTCTCTTTCTCCTCTCTCTTTCTCTCACTCTCTATCACCCTCTCCCCCTCTGTTTCTCTCTCTGAATTATGTTAATTTGGATGTGGAAAAAAAAAAAATGAAAGAACCTTTAAAAAATTGATAATAATAAGCTTTCTTCCTGCAAATGAACAATTATTTTTTGTAGCTGACCTGTTGTTGTTCAACCAGTAAATTGTAGCCATAAAAATTCATAAAAGAAATAGCTTCAATTCAAATAGATTAATCTTATTTCCTTTGTAGTTGACCCATTCTTCTTCAGCTGTTAAATTAAATCATAAAACTTCCAAATAGAAAGCAAGCAAACATAGATTTCCATGTAACAGTCATTGAAAGATTAGTTTAGAAAGCCTAAAGAAAGTTAAAAGTTTTCTGAATTTCATCAATTTCTTTTAAGGACTAGAGAAAATATCATTTGCGGCATTAAATGTTATTTTTGCTTTTATAGTTTTCCCCCTTAATAATGTTTTTCTTTTTCTCATATTCATCTTAGAGAAAGCAACAGGAAACCACTCCCCATTATCAAAATCTCAAGAAAATTAATGACTCTCAACAATCAAATTATAAAAGATAACAGGATGTCTTTTGGAATTAACCTTTTGGCTGGTAATAATCTGGTGGCCAAATACTTGTTTCAAGTCGTACATCTGCTTGGTATTATTTGAATTTGCTGCATTCTGTATTTCATCTACTAGTTCTGACCACCATTTTTTCTGCATAGTTCAAAGAGACCGTTGAGCTTCTTCTTTTTACATCTTTAAACTCCTTGCACAATTTACTGTGTTGTTCTTTGGACAGGCCTTTTTGCAACACAGAACTTTGTATCTGATTGTTGTTCACAGATCTTTTCCTGGATTTGTTATGCTTTGGAAACCACACTGTGACTTAGGCTGTATATTGTCAACTATTTTCTGGTTTAATCTTAATAGGAGAACAGAGGCTAAGATCTTACTTGCCAAAGAAAGAAGAGCAATCTCTCTATAATTACTACATTACCCCTTTACCCTTTTTATATATATATATATATATATATATATATATATATATATATATATTTATATATATAGGCATCATTGTTGCTTCCTCAATCTTTTGGCACTTCTACATCTCTCCAAACCTTTACAATAAGATCATGCATAAGTTGACTTAAATGTGTTCCACCATAATGGAATATTTCAGCAGAAATGACATCAACCCCAACAGCTCAGCTCATGTTGAGTCCCTCTATGATGTGCAGAACCTCACCCAGTGATGGTTGGCTGTCAAGTTCTACCACTATGGGTCTTTGTTGTATTTTCTCGTGAACCTTAGGGTCCACATTTGAAGAGCTATTCAGTAGCTCATAAAAGGGTTTCTTCCATCTCTTGACCATGCCATCCATGTCTGTGAGGAGATTATTGCAGTCCTCAGTCCTGTGAGATGCAATCTTGGTGGATCTGGAGCCAAATACTTGTCTCATCAAGTCATACATCTGCTTGGTATTATTTTAATTCAATGCATTCTGTATTTCATCTGCTAGCTCTGACCACCATTTTTCCTGTATAGTTCGAAGAACACGTTGAGCTTCTGCTTTTGCAGCTTTAAACTCCTTGCACAGTTTACTGTCTTGTTCTTTGGACAGGCACTTTTGCAACCATCATCCAGTGACTGTTAGCAAAAATAAGGGCGTATGGGGGGGGTCGAACAACTTTGAATTGATCCTTTTCACCTGCTGATGGAAGACATGTGTGACAAGTGTCACTGGACTGTCATCCAACAACTGTTCATATAAAACAAAAATTAGTTCTGTGAACATGCAATTCTAAAACATTAAATCAATGTAGTCAGAAAATATAAAACAGGAAATAAATGTTACTACTTTAGGTGTATGTAGAATGAGATGAGCAAACAATGGAGATTTTGTCAGTGATAAACACAGGGTCATATATGCAGAGAAGAATAGAACTGTTATTAGACCAAGACATAAAGAAATGTGTTTAGGGATACTATCAACTATCTGAAAGAATTTGTGGCATATGTGTTCACATCTGAATGTTGCTAGTGTGGATATGTGGTAGGGTAATTATTTTTATGGGAAATATAGGACATAACAAAGAACTAACTCAAGGGTTTCAAATAAATAAGATATTTTCATTTATTTTCTTTTGAGAGATAAGTAAGTCCTTTGGTATTCAGCATAGCAAAAACTTTATTAATCCAGTGGATATTGGTAGGAGTCTGGAGAAATGTCTGTCTTGGTGGTTTGAAGTAAGACCATGATAGGAGTAGTAGTAATATCAGAAATTAGGTTAGTGTCAATCTACTGTGTTCTTTTTGGCTCTGAAACAGGGCAGAAATATTAGTAGACAATGACCTTTTAACTGTTTCTTCAAGTCTCATGCATGGCTGCGTTGTTTTGTTCCATCCCCTCCTGGTGTTCTTATTGAACTCTCTGAGGTGTCAGGTTTATATCCTTTTTTAAATAGGCTCAGAGTTTGTAGTGTGAACTTTGGTTTCAGCCAATCATCAAAAAGTCTCTTTGTATTCCTTTCTATTTCATATTTTTAATAATGGAGGTTATGCATGGAGCCTCTCTGATTTCTTTATTTTTCAGTCACAAATAAGTAGGCTCACTGCACACTAGACAATACCAAGACTCAATACAAATCACAAGAAATTACAATCGTCATTGGAGACCTGAATGCCAAAGTAGGTGAGGAAAGAGATTGTGAAAAGGTTTGCAAATGTGGAGGAACTCATAATGGATGACGAATGACCAGCTAGTAGCCAACACTTGGTTTCAAGATGTATACAGATTTTGAGAAAACCAGGAGGAGAAATGAAAAACCAAATTGATTATATAATTATAAATATTAGATTCAGGAATGCAATTTTACACTGCAAAACATACTCAAGTGCCAACTGCAGGACTGACCACCTTTCAGTGATATTACAAAAATTGTAGAGGGGCAAGATAACACCCAAATTGCAATGCAACAGAATCCTGAATGATCCAAATATAATGGAAAACTAAATGGACAATGCTAATATGGACAAAATGATAAATATTGAAAACTATATGGACAATGCTAAATGGACAAAATGAGGATGGAAACTCAAAGTGGGATACATTAATAGAAGCTTTATTAACATCTGCAAGCAAGATCATAACAAAGAAAACTAGACAAAAGAAAAAGGAATTGATGACTAATGAAATTGTTGACATGATGAAAGAAAGAAAAAAAACAATATCAAGTTACAGCCCAGAATATAGGATTCTGCACAAAGAAATTTGGAACAAATGTAGGCAAGCTAAAGAGGAATGACTCAACAGAAAAGTGTCCAGAAATAGAAAGGATGAGTATAAAGCAGGTTTGCATAAGAGAATAAGATAACTATCAGGACAAAAACATGCTCAACAACAAGATGCATAAAATCTAAAGATGGGACCCTGATATTAGAGAAAGAAAAGATCTCAGAGATGAAATGAATACATCAGAGAACTCTTCATTGATGAAAAATGACAACTGGCAATACACAGAAATATTGAAGGACCAGAAATATTAAAGTCTGTGGTGGAATCAGCAGAGGTCAAATCAAACGGAAACAAATCAGCAGCACCAGATTGAATTGTAATAGAGATGCTAGCAGCTTTAGATGATTTTGTCATTGACAAGATTGCTGATATAATAAATGAATTATACACCAGTGGTGAAATACTGGAAGACCTAAATAGATACGTTTTCATAGCACTGCCTAAAAAGCCAGGTGCAAATTCATTTGAATTCCATGAGACAATCAGCCAAATTAGCCATATAACAAAGCATCCAAATTCTGATTTATAGAGCTTGTAGCAGAATTAGATTAGAAATAGGACAAGAACAGTGTGGGTTCATTAAAGACACTAGAACAAGGAATGTAATATTTATGCTCAGAATGATATCAGAAAGAGCAGTACAAATGCAAAAGGATATATGCCTGTGTTATATATAGCCTGTCTGAAGTTATTATGCAAATCAAATAAACCTCAATAACTCAAAAAGTTCTGAACCAATATTTCTCAAATTTAAACTCCTCTATTTTCACCCTTAGTAAAATATTTATGTAAATTTTCTGCCATTTTTAATTGTTAGTTTTTGAGATATTTGGAATTCATGAAAATGAACTAAATGAAGTTAATATACAGATTAAAATAATATTAGCCTAAGACTAATAAAATCTATTTTTCTTTTTGTCCATAATATGTTGAAACATGGGTAAAGGGAAGGATCTAACAACTACTGAAAACAGAAAATTACAAAGTTATTGAGTGAGGGAATGTTCACATTGCAGATATCAAAGCAGCTTTGCAGAGATCATGGAATGATAAAGAAGGGCTGTTGAAAATGTTGAGAAATGAAGAACTGTTGAGAACTTAAAACAAATGAAAAGGCTTTAAAAGCTTGCTTCCTTGAGATGAATGTAAATGAAAGCAAGTTATAGCAAAACAACCATTTTTGACAAGTGCTGAGATCTTTGAAAAGATTGGAATTGAGGGAGTCAAGAAGGACAAAAGCTATAGAATAATTTGTGAATTGAGATCTGTAAAGAAATCTCTTAGGCTAGCTCCTCTCACTAAAGCAAATATTTTAAACATCAAACCTGGGTCAAGAAATACATGAAAATTGTCTTTTTTAAAGTAATTTTCACAGACGAAGCATGGATGAAATTTGATGGACTTGATAGATGGGTCAATTGATGGATTTTATCCAATTCAGATGTGCCTGTGGCTAAAAGAAGGCAACAAGGAGGTGGCAGGGTTATGATATGGGCTGGAATTGTCAACCAAACCATTACTGGACCATTCAAAGTCGATGAAGCAGTTAAAATGAACAGTGCTAACTATTGCAACTTTATGAACAAGACTTTCTTTGGATGGTACAAGTGTATATTTATGCATGACAATACTCCTTCTCATGTATCTAAGTTTAAACATGAACTATTTGAGCATAGAAGATTTACAGGAGAGAAGATAATGTAAGTTCTAATCTGAATCTGATCAAAAATCTATGATCAATTTTGAAGATGAAATTATATGAAGGTGGCAAACAATATAACAGCAAAGCAGACCAATGGGAAGCAATTAAAACTACCATGTTGTAAATTAAACCTGTTGAAGTAAAAACATTAACAAAATCAATGGATAATAGATTATTGGCTGTTATTAAGAAGTGTCACTATATTAAAATGTAAAGGATTTAAAGACTTATCATATATTTGTTATTTATTCAATTATAGGTGTTGATCAATTTTTGATGATTTTATTAACGTTTTATTGAAGTAAAATATGATTATTTGGTTTTGCCTAATAACTTCAAACGGCAGATTTTTAGAATACATCAAAATAACTTCAATAACTTCAATAAAACATTGATACTACCTAAAATTTTAACTCGGGCTTTGTTTTGACATCTAAATTGATTGTCTTAAAATTTGACATTTTTTTTCAAACCAAATTTTAATTATTGTTGTTTATATGATTTGCTTAATAACTTCAGATAGGGTGTAGGCTATGCAAAAGTGTTTGACAAGGTATGCCACAAAGAACTGTTAGAATTGCTAGGTAATGTTGAAATATTGGGGAAGGATATTAGAATAATCCAGAACTTATAGTGAGAGAAAACTGCCTGCATGAGGACAGAAAGGGGTGTAAGGCAATGATGTGTCTTCTCACCAGAATTATTCAATCTTTATAGTGAGGCAATTCCCAGTGAATTAGAAGTTCTACAAGGATTTATTATCTGCAACCACAATCTTAACAACATATGATATGCAAATGATGCAGTGTTGATAGCAGATATAGGAAGGCAACTACAAGAACTGCTAGAGAACATAGTGGAGGAAAGCAAGAAGAAAGGACTAAACATCAAGTACAAAAAATTTAAATATCTGGAAAGTGCTTTAACAGAGGACAGAAAATGCAACACTGAAATCCAAAAACACATTGGAATAGTAAAAGATGCCTTTCAAAAGGTAAGCAAAGTATTAAGAAACAAGAAGATTTTGTCAGAAGTAAAAGAAAAATTTCTGAAATGTTACATAATATCAGTCCTCCTATATGACAATCTCCTCACAGATGAAGAAAAGACTTGAAGCAACAGAAATTTTGTTCTACAGAAGGATACTGAGGATGCCATGAATTGAATATGTGAGCAAATGAAGTTTTAGAGAAAATGAAAACAAAAGACAATTACATTCAGCATCAGAAAGAGATAATTGAAATTTCTAGGGCATATAATAAGGAAAGAGGGCTTGGAAATTTTGATACTCACATGGCATATTGAAAACACTGCAAATATGCGAGAGGAAAACAGTATATAACCTAGTTAATGATCGTGTGTAAATGGATAACAGAATGGGCTTTATGAGAAATAACAACAAAAAAACTTACCAAGAGTTACAAACAACTGGAAATTGTGGAGGGTCATGATTACCAAACTTTCGAAGAGACACATCACATAGAAGAAGAAGAAGAAGAAGAAGAAGAAGAAGAAGAAAAAAAAAAAGAAGATGGCATGAATAAAGACAAAAGGAATACTCTGATGGACTTTATTAAGATAAATATGACAGTAAGTAAAAAATTATCTGCACTTTCACCATAACATATCTGTGTTATGTGTGCATATTTTTTTTTTACTTTCCCTCATATAAAGTTTTTATTTTGTAACATTTATGAAAGTGATTAAATATTGTTATTGTTGTTGTATTTGTGGATTTTTTTCAAATGTCTCCTTTCTTAAAAAACTCATTTCACAAACCAACATACATGACCATAAAAATGTTACAAATTTAAAGAAATCAAAAATAATAAATACATAAATAATTCATCAAATCAAAATAAAATAATGATAATTACATTAATATAAAAAAAGTCAAATATTTATACAACAGCCTGTCTGAAGTTATGCAAATCACATAAAACTCTAAGTCAAATCTAGATGTCAAAACAAAGCTTTTTAGTTTCCCACTATTCAACCCATGAATATCAGATTCACCAGGCCCTCCTTCCTGTGTCCCAGGAACTTCATCTACCTCTTCCTGATATTAAGTATATGCCTCCTCCTTGTTTGCATATTTATATCTTAGTATAGTGACCCTTCTTTTCAAGAACAGTCAGTAATGTATTGTCCATTGATTTTATAAAGTTTTATTACTTCTGTAGTTTCAATTTCCAACATGGTGGTTTTAATAGTGTCTTATAGTTCTGCTTTGTTGCTACATTGTTTGTCACTGTCATATAATTTAAGTTTCATAATTGACAATAGATTTTCAATCAGATTCAGTTCGACACTTGGTGGTGGTCCTTCCATTATATTCTCTCCTGCAAACCTATTACACTCAAATTATTCACAGGTAACCTTAGATACATAAGAAGGAGCACTGTTGTGCATAAATACACACTTCAGTTTGAAACAGTGACTCCATCATTTGGCCCATCCATCAGGTCCATTGAGTGTCACTTGAGATTCGTCAGTGAAAATTACTTTAGAAAAGTCAATTTTCTTGTATTTTGATGCTTTAAAATACTTGCTTTACTAAGAGGAGATTTCTTGACAGATCCTAATGCAAAGTATTCTATATCTTTTGTCCTTCTTGACTTCATCAATTTCAGCCTGATGAAAGATCTGAGGCCTGGATCTTGAATTGCACAATAAAATCTCCACATCACCAAATATGCTATTACAAATATTTCTAATAAAAACATATTATCGACTGAAATTCACATGGTTTATTGCCTAAGAATACCCTTGAAATTTTACCAAAATCAATTAGTTAATGCCGATCTTATTGTGCAAACATTGACTTGAATAATAAAATTTAACATAGTGTGTAGTCACTTATGTAGACAGATGTTTTTATATATATATATATATATATATATAGATAGATAGATAGATAGATAGATAGATAGATAGATAGATATAAGGATAAATAGATATATAGATAGATATAAGGATAAATATATAGATAGATAGATATGTCTGTATTGTTAAGCTTTGTTTAAAATAACCCAATTCCACTAGTATTCTGATTTCTGTATTACCAAAGATGACCAGACCTGCCAAAAATTAGTTCCTTCTTGTCCTGTCCAGGTTTACATGTGTGTTGGTTATGGGTGTGTGTTTAACATAGACTTGCATTTGTCTATGTGTTAATGCAGGAATCTGCATGTAAGTTTGTTTGTGTGTGTGTGTGTGTGTGTGTGTGTGTGTGTGTGTGTGTGTGTGTGTGTGTGTGTGTGTGTGTGTGTATACAAATGTGCACACATGTATAACTTCAGATTTTGTGAGTGAATGCTTGTATTTGGTAATGTGTTTATATGAGAGTGTGCATGTGTTTGTGTATGTTTAAATGTTTCATTTGAATTTTGATGTGAATTTCTCCTTAATGAGGTAAATGTCTTTAGGGAAAGCTGACTTATGATACATAGGCAGACTTTCTCTAATTGATGTGTTTCTTCTTTTTAATATTTTACCACTGTGTATATGTGTGTGTGTGTGTGTGTGTGTGTGTGCACACACACACACACATATATATATATATATATATATATATATATGTGTGTATGCACACACACACACATATATATATATATATATATATATATATATGAATAAAGGAAAAAAGACAATAGGAAAATTGTATGTAGTTTATCTGATGCATTTCATCCATTGCGGACTCTATCAAGGCAAAAAACAAAATGAATTTATTTGAATAAAGTATCTATAAACAAAAAAATATTGTTAGTTACCAGAAGAATTTAGAAACACTCATATATATTCATTGAGTCAACTGAAAAATTACATCATTTACTTTTTATGTTTGAAGAGAATTTTTCATATGTAAGGATATTGTTTGTATTGTTGTGATAACGGATTCAACCATTTTCTTTTAATTTCTTAATATATTTGTTGTGTATGTTGGCTTGGGAGCTTTTTCCTATTGCCTTTTTCCTTTATTCATATTGTCATTTTCTACAAATTAATCCTGAAAAATATATATATATATATATATATATATATATATATATATATATATATAATAAATCAAAGAAAACCGTAAAGATCCATTTTGGTTATAATTTATTTCATAAATATCTCCATATATTCATCTCTTCAGACCGAAAGATTTTAATAAATGGAGACAATTTCCCCGGACTCATATACTAGATTGACAGGGGAGATAGAAAACAAGAGTGAAGAGAAAAAAGAAGGAGAGAGAAAAGAAAGGTGACAGATTGTAAAGTTCTTTTTAAAATGTAAAATAGAGAGGGGGCAGATAGGGGGAGAGAGGAAGGAAATAGAAGACAGAAGAGATGAAGGGACAGGCTTTTCTTTCTTTTTATGTGCCATGTCATTCCAGGACATAGGCGATCATCGCTCTCTATCTCCCTCTATCCCTTGCGGATCTCAACAAGTTCCTTCCCTCTGCTTCCTTCCACAGACCACGTTCTGTCACCCTCCTGCTCAAGCCCACCAGGTATGTCATACATTGTTTTCCCTTGTCTCTCTTTCCCTCCATTTGACCCATGAGTATCAGATTCTCCAGGCCCTCCTTCCTCATTATATGTCCCCAAAACTTCAGCTGCCTCTTTCTGATGTTAAGTATAAGTCACCTCCTTGTTTGCATTCTCTCTAAGATCTCATCATTGCTTACACACTTGATCCATGATATCCTTAGCATCCTTCTGTAGAACCATATCTCTGTTGCCTTGAGTCTCTTCTTCATTTTTGAGGAAATCAGCCAACATTCATTGCTGTAAAGAAGAACAGATGTCATGTAACAGCTCAGTATTCTTTTCTTTCTTACCAAAGAAATCCTCCTTTCTTGCAATACTCTGCCCAGCTTTTGACATGTGTCCTTGTCCATCCCAATACGTCTACAGATCTCAGTGTCACACTTACCATCCTTTGTCAAGATGCTTCCCAGATATTTAAACTTCTGCATCTGCTTGATTCTAGTGTTTGTGACCTGCAAATTGCATTTTGGGCTCATCCTCTTACTGATGACCATTTTGTCTGTAGTTTATACTTAGTCCTTTCTTCTCACTCTCCATTGCTACCTTCTGTAGGAGATGTTGTAATTACTTTTCTGTGTTTGCTATCAGTACTGTGTCATCTGCATATTTTATATTGTTAAGATTGTGGCTGCTAATGCTAAATCCCAGTAAGGTTTCCATTTTTTTCAGAATTTCATTGCTGTATAGGTTGAACAGGTCAGGTGAGAAGCTGCATCATTGCCTTGCACACCTTTCTAATTTTGTATATTCACTGAAATCATTCCTTATGTGCATGCATGGTGTTTGCTTCCAGTATATGTTCTTGATTATTCTGATATCTTTCCCGAATATATCAAGATTGTTGAGCAGTTCTATCAGGTCCTTGTGGCACACTTTCTCAAGGGCCTTCAATAGCCAATCTAAAATAGACTGACCCAGGCCAGAATTTTTTTCTTAAAGTGTGGAACTTTCTACACCAGGTGTTACAGCAAATTGACTAATAAGTCCTCCTGTTATTTTAGGTAGGACAGATCAGCACAATTTCAAATTAGTCTAAAAAACGGGCCCTTAATAAAAAAAAAAATAAATATAATAATCATAACAATATCAAACATAAATGAAGGGATTATTAAATAAAAAATAAACAATAAAATTAAAAAAATTAAATAAAAAATCTAAGTAAGATGTTATATGGATAATAATACTAAAGATGTTAACGTAGAATTATAGATGCTGTATACATTGGCAAGACAATCATAGATCCAACTACATATAAAAAAATACGAAAACATGTAATATGCAATATAAACACACATACACACATACATATATACAGATGCATACATGTACACTTATATGTGCTATCACTCATATAAACATGTCAACACTTTAAGTGTGTATCCCCCAAAAGCCAATGTTTTTAGGGAATTTTAAATTTCTTCTTATGTCTACATTTGAAAATCAGTTCATTTCTTCATACAACATTTTCAGAATTAGAGATACCTCCAACTGGACAATTGGTCCCAGTTCTACAGTTAGAAGAGGGCTTGTTTTCTGTTGTTTTGCCATCATAAAATGCTTTTAATGTTTGGCTGTTGTGTGTGTTAATAATGCTCTGCATGTTTTTGGTGCAGGAATAACTAATTTTAAGAGTTTTTCTATTGAAAATTTTTTGTAGAGGCTTATTTTGATTAAAGTGTTTGTCAATTAATTTTAAGAAGTATCTACCAATATTTACATTGGATAGTTTACAGAAGTAGGAGTTGAACCAGATTGTCTTTCTTTTTCTGTTTGTGATTCTACTCATTTTATTATTCTCCAAAGATTCCTGGTAAACTAATTTTTGTTTGAAATTACTCTTGCTGAGGACTTCATTATAAGTTATTTTGTTCTCAGTAAATATTTTTTTGTTAGACGATAATCTATTCATTCTAGTATTTACAGTGTTAGGGATTTGCTTAATTGAGTTTAGGTGGTTGGTGTTTAGATTAATGTAAATAGGAGTTTGATTTTCTTTGTGAAATGATTTATGTATGTTGTTATAGAGGTTGAAAATGACATCTAAGAAATTGACTATCTTAAAGTTAGATGAGATTTCAATTTTGAAACCTAAAAACTGGAAAGCCCTTATAATTTTCTTCTGTATTCTAGAAGATACAGAACCATTACTGTTTGGTATGTAAATAAGTCCGTCATCTCTATAAAGGCCAACTTGTTTAGGATCAATGATCCAATTAAGAGTGTCTAATATATAGATACATACTAAATCTGCAATTTGAGTGAAGTCATATGCTCCCATAGGAACGTCAAAGTTATCATTAAGTCTTCTAACCCAATATATTAGAGATTGTTTAGCAGCTAAGATAACTCAAAATTTATCATCAGTAATGTTAATCTGGCTTTTAGCAAAATTTAAACTTTATAGTAGTAGATCTTTTGAAATGGAGGGGTAGATGTCTATAATGTCAACTTGGATAAAAGTAGCCTTATTTTTATTTTTAATATTCTGGAACCATTTTATAGTATCTGAAGAATCTTTCCAAAGATTATTCTAGGACGTTCCTTGTATCGTCTGTGTTATTCTTTTGAGTAGATTTTTAGAAATTAAGCATAATTCCATTTTAGATGGATTAATTAACCATGATTGTCAAAATTATATATGTATATATATATATATATATATATATATATATATATATATATATATGTGTGCATGCATGTGTACATGTGTATATGTGTGTGTGAAAAGGTAGATATACAAGTAGATAAATTGGTAAGTGGATATGTGATATGCAATTATTTAATGCTTTGAAAGAAAGAGGAGAAAGAGTGAGAGAAAGAGAGAGGTTGATAGTGACAGAGTGAGGGACAGAGTGAGTGACAGAGGGAGGGAGGGAGGGAGGGAGGAGGGGAGTTGTAAAAAAAAAAAAAAAACATCCAGAAAGAATGACACCATAACTAGCTTATTCTTGATGGGCAATAAATCTATAGACTTTCCTAATTAACATTTGTTAATTCTGTTTCAATTCAGACAAATTATCACACACATACTCACACACATACTCACACACACGCACACGCCCATACGTGCACGCACACACACATCTAAACACGCACATACACACAGGTTGAAAGAAGTGGAATAATTTTATATCTTTAAAAAACAAAGAAAATATTTTGTAAATGATTAACAGAATAAAAATATATTTCTTATTATATATAAATATACAGACATTTACAACATACACACATAGAAGAATGCATAAACATATATACACACACAGAGAGAATAATACATAAAATCACACACATACACAGATATCTATAAAGTTATTTACATGTCAGTATATTTATACAAGTATATACATATACTGCATTTCACATTATTAGAAATGTTTCATTATTCTTAATGAAGTAATTCAAGAAAATATTGAAATTGCAAGGCATTTTACATAATATGAATGAATTATAACAGATGTCACTTTTACAAGATGACAAGTAGTTTTAGTAATTTTAACATGTTTTCAAAATTTCACATTAGTAACCAGATTATAATTAAAATTGTAATTTCTGAATGCATAAATCTTTTGAACAAAACAATCAAAAATAGTGCCATTGTATACATTATCAGCATATGAACTATAATGCTCATCTTTATAGACATTATTAAGTTTTGGCCATTGTACCCTTTGGTCTTCATCAGGTGCTTGTTGAGTGTTAGGGTTAGGGTTAGGGTTAGGGTTAGAGCTGAAGGGTAGAATGGCTGAAATGTTCAGATAACATCAACAAAGATGAGGACAATAATCCATGTATAAATAATGCTAACTTCTCATCCCAAAAATTCCGACAGAATGTGTCATTGTAACAACAACAATTTTTAGAAGTAATGTGTGAAATGGAGTCTCCATTTACTGAAACTTGTTTTTGGGAGTTGATTATCCATTTGATTTTGTAAGCTGTTTTATTTCTTTATATGAAACAGATTTCACATGATCTGGAATAGCTTTCCAAAATCCATCTTATCTCATAAATTGCCATCCACCAATGAAAACCTTCCTCTTCAGAATGTTTTCCATCTGGTTTAGGTTAGCTAACAAGCCAGCTATTTCAGATACGTTTCTTTGAAATTTATTTTATTCTGATATTAGTATTCTTTACCAAATGCAATGGCACTTTGCCATGCATAAAAATCAACTTTTTTGTTGAAGTACTTGACTTTTTCTTGAACTATGGCACCATGTCTACCTTCAAAATATCAATGTATATTTATATTATCATCTTAGCATCATCTGGAACTCACCATAGACTATTTTCTCTCTATAATCTCACTCTTAAATGTCACACCTCTCCATCTGTAAGGCTAATTTCTGTTAATAGCTATCTGGCCATTGCTTTATCCATTTGCACCGTTGAGGATAACATGTTAAAAAGAATTGTTGATTATTAAAACTTGCTCCCTACTACAATGCCTAAAGATTCTGCTAAAAAATAAATAATTCATCCATTGATCTTTACTCAGGCCCAACACCAATTTGTGTCAAAAACATTTTTGGTGTAATGGATCTCATCATTTAGGACTTCATTGGACTAAAATGATGTTTTCATTGATATAAATCCATATACACATGAAGAAGGGGTTAAATCTAAAATCTTGAAATTCTAAATTAAAATTTTTCTGGATATTCACTTTCCAGTGAGATCATTCATGGTTGCTGAAATCTATTGTCTTTTTGTCTTACAGATATAATATTTGCACACATCCACACCTCTACCCATCTTTGTAAAGCATCAGAGCTTCAGGGGGATATGTTTTGAATTTAGAGTTTTCCTTCTCCTTGACTTGTTGCTAACCATGACTACAGATTTCCCTGCTATTTAACCCATATTTGAAGGGAGACAAGATGTATTTATACTTTTTCCAAGGTTATTTGTTTGGAAATGAGTGTCACAGAGTTAACTGAAATTTGAACTCAACTTTCTGATTTCTCATTTCGAACCACTAACCATAACACCATCTGTACACACCCAAATTATTTGGAAAGTATGCACGAGTAATAACTTATAATAAAATATTAATAATTATTAGTAAATATCGACTTCTATTGAAGTGTATTTAATTAAGAATTATTTTTGAAAATCCAAGTCTGTTTTTTCTGTATCTATTTGTATAATCAAAGCAAGAAGATTTTCTCAAACATTAATCTCTGACACTGATTTCTCATTAAAGAACCAAACACTAACAATACATCTTTTTGGCTATGGAAAACCTAAAAGATTGTTTTGTTTACCTTTCTCTGCTGAAAACAAACTTTCATACAACATTGAATTAGATATCTACTGTGTAAAGTTTACAATGATTTTGACCTTGTTCTAAAGTTGGTGAAGAAAGTTATATGCTTGATAAAGGATTGTATAAACAGACCTACTATTGAATTCAATGCTGTATAGTGCCTTATAAGAGAGGAAGATAAAAACAGTTATTAGGCCCTTCCATAGCTGAAAAAGGGTCATTGTTACTGTTTTTCTCATGTACTTAGAGAATTACAGTTAGAATTTTTTAAAATCATGACCAAATTCCTTCTGTCTTCAGGCATTGGAGAGTCTATGAATAAGTTTAAGCTGGTGATTTGTCATTGGTTTCATTACCTCATAATCTTAGGAAGTGTGGCATGATGTCTGCAGTAAAGACCAAGCAACCTGAATTTTGGATAGCACAAAGCGAAGAGAATATTTTGCATTCAAAGTAAATTCTCCCAAATCTTTCTCTCAGCACAAAAATATATTGTTAACTTTTGAAAAACTTGACAAAAAAAGAAATACGCATCAAGAATAAATAAATGTGCAATATACATTTGCACCTTTGTATAGAATGCATTTGACTAAAATGGGATAAAAACAACAATGGTGATAATAGTCTGAATGAATTGGAAATAAATTTAACAAGATAAGTATTCAGGGTCATAGTGTCACATGATTTGGATCCATAGTGTCAGATGATTCTGGTTCATCATGGGATAACATGACTGCACTCCATAGTGTAACATGATTCTGATTCATAGTGTAACATGAGTCAGTATCACATTATTCCATTTCATAGTAATACATGATTCTTGTCTATAATGAAACATGATTCTGGTCCATAAAATAACATGACTCATGTCCATACTGTAACATGATTCTGGTTGATATTGTAACATGATATCACTCCAGAGTGTAACATGATGCTGGTCAATGGTGTCACATGATTCTGATATATAGTGTAGCATAATACAGGTCCCTAGTGTGACACAATAGCCTGATTAGTAAATAGCCATGATATATAATGTTCTCCTGAGAGAATTTTTAATGATAGCCAGTCATTTTGATTGTTGAGATTTTACCATTTCAGTGAAATTTGATTGAAAGCAAAATAATTTTCTCATTTCCTTATGTTAGTTTTGAAATGAAAGAAGATTTGATCACAGAATTAGACAAACACAGGCATACAAGAATTGGACGACAAGTTGTTTATCAGACAAAGAATACAACAAGACATTTCTAAATTTGAGGAAAAAATTTGGAATGAAAATAAAAGTTATAAATGAACTCAAAATAGAAACATATGAGAAAATGGCAGAAACCAAAGAATCTGGGGTTTTTTCAGAAAGTTTTTTAATGAACGTAGAAGAAAAAGAAAAGAAAAATAAATATGGATGAAATAAAAAAGTGAAACTTCCTTAGGATATTCTAGAATTTAGTTCTGTCTGTCCACCCATTGCCAAAAAATGAATAGGGATCTTAACTAATGCTTTCTTACACTTCATATTTATTTCATTAATTTGTTTTTGATAGTTATTTTTATTTTTCACATTTATTTGTTTCGTCTTTCTTCCACTTGACAATATTATTATTATATCATTCACTTATCTGCGCAGATATTTCATATAAGCAGAAGACTTAGACAAAAATAAAGTAACATATAAACAGATATATATATATATACATATATGTATGTATGTATATATATATATATATAGATGTAAGTGGACACTGAGGTCAACATCAAGCATTTAGGTTATTTTATTATGCATATATCAAGTCCTATATATATAAAAATAGAATTTGTCATAGAGATAAAAAGAAATCTAAAAGAAGTAAATATCCCAGATGTCACATTCAACCTAAGAAAAGGTTATATGTTAACTATATAGAAAAGCAAATAGTGGAGAGTCATAATTGCCAACCACCTGAAAGGATGTTACATATAGAAGACAATTGTCAGACTGTATATATAAGAGAGTGCTGAAAAGTTCTTTGCCCAACATCCCAAATTCAATATTTTGATATTTAGTCATTGTAATACAGATTTAGGGGATATGGATAAAGCTAAGAACTTTTTACAATCTTATGTATTGTATATATATATATATATATATATATATATATAATTATTTATTTAAAATATGATTCCTTTGCCAAATAATAAATAATTATATTTAGGCTCTACTTTTGTATCGAGCACTGTTTTTTTAAAAATAATAACAAAAATACGAAAAAGAACTTTGGATTATTTACCTAATTAGTTCTTTCCTATTTTCTATATATTTTCACACACACACACACACACACACACACACACACACACACACATATATATATATATATATATATATATATATATATATATATATTTAAAAGCTGTCAGCAAGCATTCTGTGGAGTTAACCTTCAAGAGAGGACATCTAACGTAGACCTGTTTAACAGGTGTAATATTGGAGGAATCGAGATTTTTCTCATACAGTATCAGTTACAATGGACTGGTCAGGTCTTGATAATGTCTGATGACAATATACCCAAGATCCTAATGTACAGCCAGTTAGATCATGGCTACAGGAATGTAGGACATCCATGGTTAAAATACAAAGACAAGCTGAAAAGCAACTTGACAGCAGTCAATATACCACATAACACCCTTGAGCACTTAGCCATGGAATGGGTAGAATGAAGATCAAGGTGTTTTAGTGGACTCAGCAGTTTTCAATCTGCTTGTCTGAATCATCTTCAAGAAGCAAGAGCAAGATCTAAAAGGTCAGACAATCTAAAAATCCTAACTCTTGCTCCATATGTGGCCTCCTTTCTAAATCACTAACAGTTCTTAAGTGCCATTTAAGATAATTGCACAAAATTTCATAATTGAATCAATTACGCGGTCAGATCCTCATATGTCGAAACCAATGGGAGTGTCCATTATATATATATATATATATATATATATATATATATATATATATATATAATGTATATGTATATAAATATAAATGCATATATGCAATTTTTTATATATATTATTTATATATTATATATGCATGGTACTTATTGGAAATTGCTCAGTATCAGTGATAGAACTAACATATTTAGTTGGATTGATGTCAGTTTGTAACCCTGGGTTTCACGCTATTTGCAATATCAGAATTTGTCTAACAATCACAAATAGCATGAAACCCAGTGTCACAAACTCACATCAATCCAACTATATATAATATATATATATATATATATATATATATATATATATATATATATATATATTTGTATATAATGGTTTGTAAATCATGGTTTCGGTTTGGCTATGCTGACTGAAAACTGTGATATTGGCATATTGTGACCATGTTCATAGTTGATATTTTTGAGTGTTGGCTTTTTCTTTTTATTAATAATGCTTCCATTATTTTTAGCCTTTTTTACATTTGCTTGAGGCTGTTATTTTGTATTATCAATGAGTATGTTATGGATAGAGTTTGGTAGATCTCCATGTGTATTTAAATGAGACGTAATTGAGCTATGGTCAGAGAGATGTCATGTAAGTCTTCGGGACTTCTGAATTTGTAAATAATATTAGGTCTCTGTAATTTTGATCTTATATGTGAGTTCTTGTTGGTTAGCAGTTTGACATTTTTTATAGTAGATAATTATGTTGACGTTATGTTTCTAAGGGAATATTTATCCTGCTCATAGTTACCATGCATTTGATTTTTTTTAATGAAACTTGTATATATATATATATATATATATACACTGATGGAAAATAAAGCTGCAACATCTTGAAGGCCAATGTTGATGTTGACCTGGGTATAGTATACGCAAGATGGGTGTTATATGAGTCTTAAATATAAAGCATTTGAATTTTTACCTGTGTCTTAGGTAAGAAACCTGAAAGGAGATTAATCCTGGACAGGTACAGAAGGATGAAGAAAGATTAACATGGATCAAGATCCATGCATCTTTGTTAGCGAAATGCTACAAGTATGTGTTCACTTGGACTGGAAGTGTTATCCTTTCGATCTCCCTGAAAGTGCGGCTCAGGGGAGATTATTACATAAACAAATATATAACATTTTCTCTTCCGTGTCATTTATTTTCTCCTTTTAAAGATATTAACCTTATTAAATATGGTGTTTGTTTCTTGAGTGTATTCTGACAACCAGTGACTGAGGTGAGTGTATAGCTTGACCAGTTTGAATTTGTTCTGTTACAGCTGATTGAAGTTCTATCATCTCTGAAGGTAAATTGTTTCTTAGTTCTGGTTGATTGATTTGTTTTTTTATGGAATAAAACATATTTTAGATTGTAAGAGGTTGTAAGAGGTTGTTTACAGAACCCAGTGTTCCCAAGCATCTAAGTATTGTTTAACTTTAGAGATCAAACAAGAACAGGTATTACTTCTGGATAGGAGCAAATTGGTATTTCATGGATATAAAGTATTTCCACAAGGTGTTGTATGTTTTGGCAAAGTTTTTGACCTTTCTTTAATAGAACCATATATAAATGACATTGTTTAAAAACAATCTATAACTTTCTTATTCTTCACCATGTCCTGTGACCATGAAAGCAATCTATAACTTCCTTCTTCTTGACCTTGTCCTCTGACCATGAAAGCAATCTATAACTTCCTTATTCTTGACCATGTCCTGTGACCATGAAAGCAATCTATAATTTCCTTATTCTTGACCATGTTCTGTGATCATGAAAGCAATCTATAACTTCCTTATTCTTGACCATGTTCTGTGACCATGAAAGCAATCTATAACTTCCTTATTCTTGACCATGTTCTGTGACCATGAAAGCAATCTATAACTTCCTTATTCTTGACCATGTCCTGTGATCATGAAAGCAATCTATAACTTCCTTATTCTTGACCATGTCCTGTGATAATGAAAGCAATCTATAACTTCCTTATACTGGACCATGTCCTGTGATCATGAAAGCAATCTATAATTTCCTTATTCTTGACCATGTTCTGTGACCATGAAAGCAATCTATAATTTCCTTATTCTTGACCATGTCCTGTGATCATGAAAGCAATCTATAACTTCCTTATTCTTGACCATGTTCAGACCATGAAAGCAATCTATAACTTCCTTATTCTTGACCATGTCTTGACCATGAAAGCAAGCTATAACTTCCTTATTCTTGACCATGTCCTCTGATCATGAAAGCAATCTATAACTTCCTTATTCTTGACCATGTTCTTGACCATGAAAGCAATCTATAATTTCTATACTGGACCATTTCCTATAATTCTTGACCATGTCCTGTGACCATGAAAGCAATCTATAACTTCCTTATTCTTGACCATGTCCTGTGATCATGAAAGCAATCTATAACTTCCTTATTCTTGACCATGTTCTGTGATCATGAAAGCAATCTATAACTTCCTTATACTTGACCATGTCCTGTGACCATGAAAGCAAACTATAACTTATTCTTATTCTTGACCATGTTCTGTGACCATGAAAGCAATCTATAATTTCCTTATTCTTGACCATGTCCTCTTGACCATGATCATGAAAGCAATCTATAATTTCCTTATTCTTGACCATGTTCTGTGATCATGAAAGCAATCTATAACTCCTTATTCTTGACCATGTCCTCTGATCATGAAAGCAATCTATAATTCCTTATTCTTGACCATGTCCTGTGACCATGAAAGCTATAATCTATAATGTTCTGTGACCATTATTCTTATTCTTGACCATGTTCTGTGACCATGAAAGCAATCTATAACTTCCTTATTCTTGACCATGTCCTGTGATCATGAAAGCAATCTATAACTTCCTTATTCTTGACCATGTCCTGTGATCATGAAAGCAATCTATAACTTCCTTATTCTTGACCATGTCCTGTGATCATGAAAGCAATCTATAACTTCCTTATTCTTGACCATGTTCTGTGATCATGAAAGCAATCTATAACTTCCTTATTCTTGACCATGTCCTGTGATCATGAAAGCAATCTATAACCATGTTATTCTTAATTTCCTTATTCATGACCATGTCCTCTGATCATGAAAGCAATCTATAACTTCCTTATTCTTGACCATGTTCTGTGACCATGAAAGCAATCTATAACTTCCTTATTCTTGACCTTGTCCCAGGATCATGAAAGCACCCTATAACTTCCTTATTCTTGACCATGTCCTGATCATGGAAGCAATCTATAACTTCCTTATTCTTGACCATGTCCTGTGATCATGAAAGCAATCTATAACTTCCTTATTCTTGACCATGTCCCTGATCATGAAAGCAATCTATAACTTCCTTATTCTTGACCATGTTCTGTGACCATGAAAGCAATATATAATACCATGTCCTGTGATCATGAAATTTCCTTTATTCTTGACCATGTCCTGTGACCATGAAAGCAATCTATATTCCTTATTCTTGACCATGTCCTGTGATCATGAAAGCAATCTATAACTTCCTTATTCTTGACCATGTCCTGTGATCATGAAAGCAATCTATAACTTCCTTATTCTTGACCATGTCCTCTGATCATGAAAGCAATCTATAACTTCCTTACTTGACCATATTCTGATTGACCATGTCCTTATTCTGATCATGAAAGCAATCTATAACTTCCTTATTCTTGACCATGTCCTGTGATCATGAAAGCAATCTATAACTTCCTTATTCTTGACCATGTCCTGTGATGAAAGCAATCTATAATTTCCTTTATTCTTGACCTTGTCCTGTGATCATGAAAGCAATCTATTCTTAATTTCCTTATTCTTGACCATGTCTTGACCATGATCATGAAAGCAATCTATAACTTCCTTATTCTTGACCATGTCCTGTGATCATGAAAGCAATCTATAACTTCCTTATTCTTGACCATGTCCTGTGATCATGAAAGCAATCTATAATTTCCTTATTCTTGACCATGTCCTGTGATCATGAAAGCAATCTATAACTTCTTATTCTTGACCATGTCCTGTGATCATGAAAGCAATCTATAACTTCCTTATTCTTTGTCCTTGACAATCTATGTCTTATTCTTGATCCATGAAAGCAATCTATAACTTCCTTATTCTTGACCATGTTCTGTGACCATCCTATAATTTCCTTATTCTTTCTTGACCATGTGACCTGTTGACCATGAAAGCAGTCTATAACTTCCTTATTCTTGACCATGTCCCTGTGATCATGAAAGCAATCTATAACTTCCTTATTCCTGTGATTGAAAGCAATCTATAACTTGTCCTTGACCATGATGAAAGCAATCTATAACTTCCTTATTCTTGACCATGTCCTGTGATCATGAAAGCAATCTATAACTTCCTTATTCTTGACCATGTCCTGTGATCATGAAAAATCTATAACTTCCTTATTCTTGACCATGTTCTGTGACCATGAAAGCAATCTATAACTTCCTTATTCTTGACCATGACCTGTGATCATGAAAGCAGTCTATAACTTTTTATTCTTGATGTCCTGTGATCATGAAAGAATGAAAGCAATCTATAAATTCCTTATTCTTGACCATGACCTGTGACCATGAAAGCAGTCTATAACTTTTTATTCCTTATTCCTTGACCATGTCCTGTGACCATGTCCTGTGATCATGAAAGCAGTCTATAATTTCCTTATTCTTGACCTTGTCCTGTGATCATGAAAGCAATCTATAACTTCCTTATTCTTGACCATGTCCTGTGATCATGAAAGCAATCTATAACTTCCTTTATTTATTCTTGACCATGTCCCAGATCTTATGAAAGACCATGAAAGCAGTCTATAATTTCCTTATTCTTGACCATTGTCCCAGACCATGAAAGAAGACTATAATTTCCTTTATTTTGACCATGTTCCAGACCATGAAAGCAATCTATAATTCCTTATTTGACCATGTCCTATAACTTCTTTATTCTTGACCATGTCCTGTGATCATGAAAGCAATCTATAACTTCCTTATTCTTGACCATGTCCTCTGATCATGAAAGCAATCTATAACTTCCTTATTCTTGACCATGTCCTGTGATCATGAAAGCAATCTATAACTTCCTTATTCTTGACCATGTCCTGTGATCATGAAAGCAATCTATAACTTCCTTATTCTTGACCATGTTCTGTGACCATGAAAGCAATCTATAACTTCCTTATTCTTGACCATGTTCCCAGACCATGAAAGCAATCTATAACTTCCTTATTCTTGACCATGTCCCAGACCATCAATCTATAAATTCAGTCTATAATTGTCCTGTGATGATGAAAGCAATCCTTTATTCTTGACCATGTCCTGTGATCATGAAAGCAATCTATAACTTCCTTATTCTTGACCATGTCCTGTGATCATGAAAGCAATCTATAACTTCTATTCTTGACCTTGTCCTCTGATGATGAAAGCAATCTATAACTTCCTTATTCTTGACCATGTCTTGACCATGAAAGCAATCTATAACTTCCTTATTCTTGACCATGTTTCTGTGACCATGAAAGCAATCTATAACTTCCTTTTCCTTATGTTCTTCACCTATAACTTCCTTATTCTTGACCATGTTCTGTGACCATGAAAGGAGTCTTATTCTTAATTTCCTTATTCTTTATTCTTGACCATGTCTGTGACCATGAAAGCAATCTATAACTTCCTTATTCTTGACCATGTCCTGTGATCATGAAAGCAATCTATAACTTCCTTATTCTTGACCATGTCCTGTGATCATGGAAGCAATCTATAACTTCCTTATTCTTGGACATGTTCTGTGACCATGAAAGCAATCTATAATCTTATTCTTAATCATGAAAGCAATCTATAATTTCCTTATTCTTGACCTTGTCCTGTGATCATGAAAGCAATCTATAATTTCCTTATTCTTGATGTCCTGTGACCATGAAAGCAATCTATAACTTCCTTATTCTTGACCATGTTCTGTGACCATGAAAGCAATATATAACTTCCTTATTCTTGACCATGTCCTGTGACCATGAAAGCACCTATACCTGTGACCATATTATCCTTATTCTTGACCATGTGGATCATGAAAGCAATCTATAATTTTATATGTCCTCTGATCTTATTCTTGACCATGTCCTGTGATCATGAAAGCAATCTATAACTTCCTTATTCTTGACCATGTTCTGTGATCATGAAAGCAATCTATAACTTCCTTATTCTTGACCATGTCCTGTGCAATCTATAACCCCTTATTCATGAGAGCAATCTATAACTTCCTTATTCTTGACCATGTTCTGTGACCATGAAAGCAGTCTATAATTTCCTTATTCTTGACCATGTCCTGTGATCATGAAAGCAATCTGTAAGTTCCTTATTCTTGACCATGTCCTGTGATCATGAAAGCAGTCTATAATTCCTTTTTTCTTGACCATGTCCTGTGATCTTGAAAGACCATAACTTCCTATTCTTGACCCATGTCCTGTGATCATGAAAGCAGTCTATAACTTCCCTTATTCTTGACCATGTCCTTATTGCAATCTATAACTTCCTTATTTGACCATGTCCTGTGACCATGAAAGAAGACTTATATGAAAGCAATTCCTTATTCTTGACCTTGTCCTGTGATCATGAAAGCAATCTATAACTTCCTTATTCTTGACCATGTCCTGTGATGTGATGATGAAAGCAATCTATAACTATTCTTGACCATGTCCTTATGAAAGCAATCTATGACCTTATGTCCATGTCCTGTGATGATGAAAGCAATCTATAACTTCCTTTTTTATTCTTGACCATGTCTGTGATCATGAAAGTCCAATATATAACTTCCTTATTCTTGACCATGTCCTGTGATCATGAAAGCAATCTGTAACTTCCTTATTCTTGACCATGTTCTGTGACCATGAAAGCAATCTATAACTTCCTTATTCTTGACCATGTCCTGTGATCATGAAAGCAATCTATAACTTCCTTATTCTTGACCATGTCCTGTGATCATGAAAGCAGTCTATAATTTCCTTATTCTTGACCTTGTCCTGTGATGATGAAAGCAATCTATAACTTTACTATTCTTATTCCTGTGATTGACCTTATTCTTCATGTCCTGTGACCATGAAAGCAATCTATAACTTCCTTTATTCTGACCATGACCTGTGATCATGAAAGCAGTCTATAATTTCCTTATTTGACCATGTCCTGTGACCATGAAACAATCTATAATTTCCTTATTCTTGACCATGTCCTGTGACCATGAAAGCAATCAACTATACCACTCATGAAAGCAATCTATAATTATTCTTGACCATGTCCTTATTCTTGACCATGAAAGCAATCTATCTTCCTTATTCTTGACCATGTCCTGTGATCTGAAAGCAATCTATAACTTCCTTATTCTTGACCATGTCCTGTGATCATGAACCATGTCCAATCTATAATTTCCTTATTCTTGACCATGTCCCAGGACCATGAAAGCAATCTATAACTTCCTTAGAAAGCAATCTAACTTCCTTATTGACCATGTCCTTGACCATGACCTTGTGATCATGAAAGCAATCTATATTTCCTTATTCTTCCTGTATTCTGACCTTGTCCTCCTTATTCTTGATCTGTGACCATGAAAGCAATCTATAACTTCCTTATTCTTGACCATGTCCTGTGACCATGAAAGCAATCTATAACTTCCTTATTCTTGACCATGTCCTGTGATCATGAAAGCAATCTATAACTTCCTTATTCTTGACCATGTCCTTGATTGAAAGCAATTAATTTCTATTCTTGACTATGTCCTGTGATCATGAAAGCAATCTATAACTTCCTTATTCTTGACCATGTCCTGTGATCATGAAAGCAATCTATAACTTCTTATTCTTTTGACCATCTATGTCCTTATTCTTGGATCCTGTGATCATGAAAGCAATCTATAACTTCCTTATTCTTGACCATGTCCTGTGATCATGAAAGCAATCTATAACTTCCTTATTCTTGACCATGTCCTGTGATCATGAAAGCAATCTATAACTTCTTATTCTTATTCTTGACTATGTCCTTATTCTGACCATGGAAGCAATCTATAACTTCCTTATTCTTTATTCTTGATTTCCATTCTTGACCATGTCCTGTGATCATGAAAGCAATCTATATCTTCCTTATTCTTGACCATGTCCTGTGATCATGAAAGCAATCTATATCTTCCTTATTCTTGACTTTGCATGTCCTTTGACCATGAAATCTATAATCTATTCTTCTTCAATCTATTATTCTTGACCATGTCCTTTGACCATGAAAGCAATCTATAACTTCCTTATTCTTGACCATGTCCTGTGATCCATGAAAGCAATCTATAACTTCCTATTCTTGACCATGTCCTGTGATCATGAAAGATCTTATTCTTGAAATGTCCTGTGATCATGAAAGCAATCTATATCTTCCTTATTCTTCACCATGAAACAATCCTATTCTTGACCATCATGAAAGCAATCTATAACTTCCTTATTCTTGACCATGTTCTATGACCATGAAAGCAATCTATAACTTCCTTATTCTTCACCATGTTTTTTGACCATGAAAGCAATCTATAACTTCCTTATTCTTGACCATGTCCTGTGATTATGAAAGCAATCTATAACTTCCTTATTCTTGACTTTGTCCTGTGATCATGAAAGCAATCTATAACTTCCTTATTCTTGACCATGTCCTGTGACCATGAAAGCAATCTATAACTTCCTTATTCTTGACCATGTCCTGTGATCATGAAAGCAATCTATAACTTCCTTATTCTTCACCATGTCCTGTGATCATATTCTTGAAAGCAATAACTCTTCCTATTCTTAACTTCTGTTCTTGACCATGTCCTTATTCTTGACCATGAAAGCAATCTATAACTTCAATCTATAACTTCCTTATTCTTGACCATGTCCTGTGATCATGAAAGCAATCTATAACTTCCTTATTCTTATTCATGACCATGTCTTGTGACCATGAAAGCAATCTATAACTTCCTTATTCTTGACCATGTTTGTGACCATGAAAGCAATCTATACTTCCTTATTCTTGACCATGTTTATTCTATAATTTCTTATTCTTGACCATGTCCTCTGATCATGAAAGCAATCTATAATTTCCTTATTCTTGACCATGTCTTGTGACCATGAAAGCAATCTATAACTTCCTTATTCTTGATCATGTCTTGTGACCAATGAACGTGTACGTAATCAAAGAGAATCAATGGACATATATGTTGATAGTTTTTTCTATAAGGTAGATTTTTTTCATACAATCTTTGTATCTCAGTTTGACTATAGTTGGAAACATTGTTTGTAATTGTTGGTTCATTAATTTGCCTGGGAATGAATGTATATTTTCTTAGCCCTGCATTGTGCATAAAGTTTCTCATGCAAAATATATTTGTCATTGTCTCTTTTAATGTTCACTTTAGTAAAGTGCTTTCACAGTTTGGATTGTTTGCACAAATT
Organism: Acanthosepion pharaonis; assembly: GCA_903632075.3. Lineage (NCBI taxonomy): Eukaryota > Metazoa > Mollusca > Cephalopoda > Sepiida > Sepiidae > Acanthosepion > Acanthosepion pharaonis. Next base: position 1,678,741 of record CAHIKZ030000179.1, read on the forward strand.
CTGTAATAACAAAATTCTCATTTTACTAAATTTTTTTTTTATTCCATTGATAAGAATTCTAGACCATTTTCTGAGAAGATCAGTTTGTGTATGCCATGTTTAGAAAAAATGATTATTTGGGGACAAACAACAGTTGATGAAGTTTTTTTTCCAGAGATTGTGATGATTTGAAAATATTTGTATTTCTGTTATTATCATGTGGTTCTTTCCAAATAAATTGAAGAAATCTTTACCAATGTTATGTCATGGTTGTTCTGGGATCTCATAATTCAGAAGCGGAATGGGTGCCTTGACAATTGTTGTACTGTTGACATGCATTACAGTTCTTTATCATGTCAATGATTTCTGTATTCAAGTTAGGCTAGAGGAGGGCCTGACTTGAGATTTTGTCTTTTTAATATCTAAATGTGTCTGATGTAGATTTTGTGCATCTCTCCATGTAGCATTGTGGTTACAATAAATGTTGACCATTGAGTACTCATCCATTTTGATAGGTGACCTCATCCCTGATAGTGTAATAAGCATTTAAACATTGAGATTATGGAAGTGTTTCAGCCATCCTTTAGGAACTTGATGTCAGAATTTTGTAGAGTTTCATGTTTTGCTGTTTCTGTTACAAATTGTTGCAGGTTTTTTTCACTAATTGGAAATGAAGACTTAACAAAGATTTCTGCTGTATTATTCTTTGATTCTACTCAAGTGAAAGTGTTCACACTTTGTATCAATTTGTTCCTTGGGTACACAAACTCAAAATCATATTTGTTGCTTGTGAAGTTTTTATTTTTTGAAAAGATAATTTTCTTTGTTCCCTATTTGCTGATTGATGCCTTTTAAAATTGTATCTTCTTGGCAAGAAATGAGAAATTTGAAATCTGAAAATGATGTTTTTACTCAGATTATAATGCTCCTTGAAATTAATCATAACAATATCAAAATTCCTTTCTGAAACAACAAATGAAAATTTGAAATTATTTTATATTTGATGGCTTTGTCTGTCTAGACATGACAATAAAATATTAATTTTGACTTTGCTGGATATTTTTGAACTTTTTCATGGCCATTAGTTTTAACTCTTGTTTAAACATTTTTCAATTTTCAAAGAGGTTAAAATTTAAAAAGTGAAGCCATAAAACATTTTTCAATTTTCAGAGAGGTTAAAATTTAAAAAGTGAAGCCATAAACATTTTTCAATTTTCAGAGAGGTTAAAATTTAAAAAGTGAAGCCATAAACATTTTTCAATTTTCAGGGAGGTTAAAATTTAAAAAGTGAAGCCATAAACATTTTTCAATTTTCAGAGAGGTTAAAATTTAAAAAGTGAAGCCATATTGTTTCTCAAGATTTCAGGAATCTAGAAATGATTAAGAATAGAGTTATAATTCTGATGCCATGTTGTGAGTGTCTTAAATATAAAACATTTGAATTTTTACTTGTGTCTTAGGCAAGGAAGCTGAAAGGAGATTAATCCTGGACAGATAGAGAAGGATAAAGAAAGATTAACATGGGTAAAGATCCCTGTGTCTTTATTAACAAGGCACTGTGACTGTGTGTTTACTTGGACCAGAAGTGTGATTGCATAAACAAATATACAACAACGGAGAATAGTGGCTCTAGGAAAGTTGCATACTGGACATTTGCTTCCCAAACAATTGTGTCTCTGGACATTTGCATCCCTAGACAAATGTACCTCTAATAATTTTTTGAAGCTCTTAAAGGCAATTACCATTAATTTGAAAAAAGCATAGGTAATAATCATAAATTTTTAAAAAAAGGAATAAAATAAAAAAATTAAAAGTTTATTTTTGTTTAAAATGCAATGACAGATTAACAGTGTTGCAAGATTGCTCTACACAATGCCAGTATGTTTTTGTTTCATCTGCGTGTTTTCTTATAATAATGGTAACTGTAATTTTCCTCCTCCACAAATATTTTTCCACCAGTATTTGATTTTCAGAACTTAGCCATGGGTTCCAAATAAAAATATAATCTATAAAATCCAGAATCTATTAGATGTTTGTGGTATGCACTGCTGGAGTGAACTGAAACTGCTAGCTTAATTTTCTTTTGCTTTAAAAAAGATTTTTTTTCTCTTTTTTTAATTATGGTAACTATCTTTTCTGCTTGTTTAGAGTAATTAAAGGTATTGGTGTGCAAATTTCTGTATTAGACAATTCTTTAAAAAAAGATGGTAACTTCAAAAAATTATCAGACGTACACAATTATCCAGGGATGCATTTAACTAGGGATGCAAATATCCACGCAATTGTCTGGGATGCAAATGTCCAGTATGCAAATGTCCTAGAAGCACTATTCTCCATTGTTGTATATTTGTTAATGTAATCAAACTTCTGTTCAAATGTTTAGGACACAATTGTCTGATACACAATTGTCTGTCCACTGAGAATAGTAGATCTGCTAATGTAATTTTCAAAGTTGTTTTCCATCTTATGATATAGTAACACTCATGCCAGTCTTTGTGCTTGAGCTTTAAATAATGATACATGCTGTGTCATGGTTTAGTAGATGCAAGCAGGTACCATTCCTCCAAGATATGTATGTGCCCCTTTTGTTCAATTAGAACCAGTGAATTATGGACATTCAAGAGGCTGTTGAGGACAGGCGCGTCAGTTTGGGAAATTACTGTGCTTGTTAGAGATGATAATGTTGTTTTGGTGCTGACAACAGTAGTAAAATAAACATTCCTACACCTGGAGACAAGATTCTGGTTGACCACATAATGCATACATTTGCCAAATTTGACACATTTTAAGGGCAATATTGGTAGATGGCCCAGCATCCACAGCACATGTTTGCTTTTAAATTATTTAACCCTAAGCAATGGGATAAAAGCAACTAGAATGCAAGGAATTCTTCTTCTTCTCATATATATATATATATATGTATATATATATAAAGTGAGAGAGAGTGGGGAGAGAATCAATATTCATGATCCCAGAAATTAAACATTGATTCAATTATATTTCAACTAAATAACAATGACACAATCTTTATCCAGAAAGATAACTGTTGTGTATGATACACCTAATTTACATAAGTGGAGTACCGACAATATAAATATAGGTTGGTACCGGAAGACGACGGAAGATTAAGAGATCGAATCCAGAGACTCTGCCCGACTGCGACTTAGTCAACCCATTCTGCAGGAACAGTCTTCCCAAGAATATATTAAAACTACCTGTAAATATTGTGTACCATTTTTTTCATTGTTTCAATACATTTTGTTACGTACATTTTGTGTTGTATTATTATTATTCCATGCTTATTCAAGCTTCAACAATAACATTCTAGATTATCTAATCTGAAATAATAATCTGTTCTTTATTTTTTTTTTAAATGATTGCTTGTGTTACCAAACAAATGAATCTTCTATCACTGTTGCTTTATTCCCTAGAACTGATTTACAATTTTGGTCGAAGATTTAAGCTAGTGTCAATAAAAGCAGCCAATTTTAGTGACATGGGTCTACTCTCCACTCTAATGGAATAATATTATTCTCCATCACAATTTCTGGACATTGTGGAGACACATGTCCCATTTATTTATGACATGCTAACAGTTGCACTGTATGACACTTTCTTTAGAATGGCTATTTTGATGCAGTCTGCTAACCATGTGTTGCAGTATTTCCTAGCTCTCATTAATCTTTCCTAGTATTATCCAAACACTTTACTGGATAAAATCCAATATATATATATATATATATATATATATATATAATAAAAATATAGTTTGAATGTACGTTATATTTATGGTATGGGTAAAAGTGCTCAATATGAGGGAAAGAACATGTATATAAATATAAAAGTGGATACTTTAGTCAGCACTGAGTTGCGATAGTCTTTTTTCACAAATGCAATCTTCAAGATTATGTGTGTTGTGTGGCGGCTCGACTCGTCAATGGTGCATTATGGGCAGCAAAGTCTATAGTATTATTCTAAAAGTAATGTTTATATTTCAAATAATAACTAGAGGTTACTGAGTAGAAATAATTGTGGATCTGAATGCACTTATTTATAGTTATTTTATAGTAGGCTTTCTTAACTTTTTTTACTCATTATTTATTATTGATTACTTGTGACATTTTTGCATTTATTCATTAATTATATGTTGCTGATTATTATTATTATTATTATTATTATTATTAAATTTGCTTATTTGTGGCTATACATCCATTTGAAGTTTGCTAACAAGTTTACTATTTATTTATTTAATTTATTTGTTTATTTATTTATTTATTTTATTTTATTTTATTTTATTTTTGCTTTTAGAAGTTGATTATCTTATTTTTTTAGTTTTTGGCTTTATCTAAAGTATGTCACATTATTTGCATTGTATACATTGTGCATATATTTGCTTGTTTTTGTGATGTTTTAAAATTTTTTTGTTTTTTATGTAATGTAGTAAAATTTGGTTTCTATGTCTGATTAGTCATTTACTAATTTGTGTTGGTTTGGCATGGTGACTATAACTATTTTCTTCTTTAACATACACAGATACACACACACACATACATACATACACACACATATCTAAATAGCATGATAAATATATATATATATATATATATATATATATATATATATAGATAGATAGATAGATAGATAGCATAATATATATATATATATATATATATAGATAGATAGATAGATAGATAGATAGATAGATAGATAGATGATAGATAGATAATATAATATATATATATATATATATATATATATATATATATATATATATATATATATATATAAATAAATAGTATGAAAATAGGAAAAATTTTTGTGATGCATTCCATCCGATAAATTCCTAGTGGATGAAATGTGTTGCAAAAACTTTTTTCCAATTTGTCATACTATTTTTATAAATACTGTTTGTTGATATATAAAATTATACAAAATTATATATCAATTTATCCTATCTATCTATCTATCTCTCTATCTATCTATCTATCTATCTATCCACACACGCACACACACACGCACACACACACACACACACACACACACACACACACACACACACACACACACACACACATACACACACACACAGTATGCGATGGGTAAATTGTCACCATTTTATATTTTTAATTTTGCTCCTGCACATTGTTTATATTCCATCATACCTATGGACTATAATGGGTATGTCCCAATCCTCATAAATACAATGGAACATACTATCTGGGGAGGGGATTCACTACTGGTTCACCACTACCAGTGGATTACTATATACTATATTGTTAATGTTATAAAGATTACCATTCCCTTTCCAACCTTCATTTTGGTTATTTTTATTCAGTAAGCTTTTCTAGATTAAAACACTTTATTTGAGTTTATCAACTGCACACTATACAAGGGTGAGTTGAGCACAATTCACTTTGCCAGATATTTGAAAATCATATGTTTTACTTCTTAGCATTAATGCAAGAAGCTCCAATACAAACATTTAAGAGTGTTTGCACGTCAATCTGAGGACAGTGTAGAGGATTTGGAAAGAGTTGGATGAGTCTAATGGTGATTACAAAGATGTTTTGAGTGATCAATAGTGATATCAATGTTAAGCTTCCATTCATCTTCCCACAGGGCCTCAGACTCAACAGGGAGGCCTACATCAAGTGCCTTGAGGAAGTAGTGCTACCCTGGGTCAAGAGGGTGGCTGCTGAAAGACCCTATTGTCTGGCAACAGGACTCTGCACCATGCAAGAGAACCCAGTCATGGCTGTCAGACAATTTCTGTGACCACATCAACCCTTACATCTAGCCACCTAACTTCCCAGTCTACAATTCTGTTGATTATTATGTGTGGGGACACTGTTGAGCAAGAGACCAACAAAACTCCTTGTAATACCAAAGATGAATTGAAGTCAAGGATTATAGGAGAATTCACCAACTGTCCATAAGAGTTGCAGGAGTTTCTGAAGTCATCTGAAAACTGGTTGAAGCTAATGGTGATTTTATTGAATAAAATTACTCTTTAGTATTTCAAGATATTTTTGTGTAATTTTGGCATATGAATTTGTTAAAATGAGTTGTTAGTTTTATTTTCATATAATTTAGATGGGAAATTATCCATTCCCAGCCTCTGTATATATATATATATATATATATATATATATATATATATATATATATATGTATATATATAACCCAATGTAGCAGGAATGAGTTTTCTTGTCAAGTGCCAATTTGCAGAATTCATGTGCTTGTTTTTTAAATCATTGACTAAATAAATTGCCAATGAAAAGTATGGAGCTTTCAAGTGTTGAACTACAGGTCATGATGAAAGGCCATTTTCTACAGAAGATAACTCAGAGAAAATCCATGAGAGTATAATCCAAGCATTGGGAAAGAAGTACAATTCATACATAACTGGTGGATGAACTTCCAATATGGAGATTTTGAAATCTCTTTATGCTGCATGGTCAGGTAGGCTTTTAAAAGCATTAATTGCTGAAACTGTTTAGCCAGAATAATTCTTGGTGTGCTAGAGACATCCCTGGAATATGTTGGGTTTATAATTCAGGAACAGTTTGATAATCAGAAGCCGTGAACCATATCTATGAATGTCTTTCAGAAACAATATTGAGTGGAAATCTACCATTTGATTTTGTAACATTTTCAGTGATAGCTTTTTGGAATGATTTCTCTCTGTTCATTAAACATGTTTACATCATCCCCTACTATGGGCATACTATGATGTTTACACCCCCACTACTATGATTTAGGCACAAAACAATAGTCTGTGCAGTGACAGCAAATGAATTCTCTATGAATGAAGAAATTCAAGACCCAAAAGTTAGAAGGAAAATTTATAGTTTCTGGGGAGGAAAAAAATACCATTTTGGTGATTATCTTCAAAAGGACCAAACGGTTAATTCTGCCAATTAAAGGAAATACTGATAGAAAAAAATGGTATGGGAAAATGTGGAAAGGTGTTATGTTTTGCAAGACAATTCACTTGCTTACAAGCCTGGCAAGAAGACAATGGATGTTTTTTAAAAAAAAATTTAATCAGAGACCCACTCACCATACTTTTGTTTCATTTGACTATTTCCTGTTTCCAAACTGTAAAAGGAGTTTGAAATGGAAGATGGTTTCAAGTGATTCAGCAGCAGCAGCAGAATCAGCAGCAGAAGCAGCAGCAGAAGCAGCAGCAGATCAATATTTCAATAATGAACAATAAATGTGGTAAGCATGTTGTACTGATGAATGAATATGTACATTTCATCTTTTGAGGTCATTTCTCTTAAGGTTAGGCCAAGAACTTTCCAGCACCTCCTCATAAAAAAAAGAAATCAAAATTTACACATAGCCACAAAACTGCTTATCCATGATGTCACTTTTTTTTTTTTTTTTTTTTTTTTTAATCGAGTTCATCCCATGCAAGGCAGTAAAACCACTAAGACACAAGGGGTTACTGGGTGTGGAAGAATTAGAAAACAGAAACATTACTAAGGAGTGAGAACAAAAGAAGGGTAATCAGGAGGAGAGTAGATAGCAATTGACATTGCATTTAAAGTTGCCTGGAAAGCATGGAGCCAGAAGGGAGTTCCATAAGTGTGACAAAAGAAAATGCTAGCATAGAATTTATTGTTATATTTAACCAACTCAACTGTAAATTAGTGAGACCTGCATCATCAGAGTCTAGTACTGCATTTGAATTCAAAGAGTCTAGGCATTATGCTATATGTATATTTAAATTAGAAATGAAGCATTCCTAAAAATTGCCTCTTGAATAAATGGCGGAGTGGCTTCAAGTGAAATATTTGTAAGGGGTCTTCTCTCTTAATTTTAAATGTTTTCAATAAGTGTACCACTCCATTTATTCAGGAGTTAAGCATAATTTTTTCAGTCTTGCTTCTCAAATAAATGGGGAAGTATGCTTATTAAAAGTTTTAAAATTAAGTGACCCAAACTCCACAATTTGAACGCTTTCCCCTATTTATTCAAGAGGCATCAAGAGGCAATAGTTGAACGTTCTCAAACATTATGAACTTTTGACAATTTCTCCATAAATTTCATTCAAATGTGCAACAACTTAAACAAAAAATATAAAAAATAATATAAAAGCATAGACATACATACTATAATTTTATTTTTACTTAATGTTCACCCAATGCAAGAACTAAGAGCCACTCAAGGTTGAGGGATACTTAATGAGATTGTTGTATCAATGTAAGAGGAGGAGGTAAGATATGCAGATTATAAGGATATGTAGGCTAGATAAGGGTTGACCTTAGAGGTTAAGATTGTAGCAATCAAGGGTGAAACCCCTCAAGAATTTGTTGATACAAAGTAACAGTTCTTGGGGTGAAGCTGTCTGAGTGGAACTTCCTTCTAACTAGTGCATTATGAAGGGCATGTGCTCATGGCATGGTGGGTCTTAGCTGTAAAGGTCTGAACTAATGGAACTAAGGAATGGAGTGCTCATCTGAACATTTACAATGAAAATAGATAATGTATACACTTGAGTATAGTGTAAGTTTTAATGATCAGTTTTTCAAACAAAATTAGGGCTTGTACTATACATAGGTAATCTTTTTGAAGAGGTTAAAAATCATGCATTTTAGGTAACTAGTTGCACTATACACAGGTTAAAATAAGAGGTTGAAATTCATGCATTTTTGGTGAACTAGTTAGGCTTACACTTAGCAATATACCACATCACACATTTAACCAACAAATTTCTGACAAAATAAACCAACATATGTGTATAAAGTACTTTTACTTACAATGACTTGAATTGTCATAACTCGAAGTATGAATCTCAACTCGTGGGACATCCTGAATTATGTAAAATAATCTTCAGAAAATCTTGTCAATGGAAAGGCAATACCTTAGCAATGTAAACACTTGAAAAACAAAGATGAATGCAAATTTGAGATAGGATAAAATCTATCAATTGTTCATTTATATAAAGTATTTGTTGATTTTAAGTGTCATCAGGTTTTGCTTTTCATGAAGTAGCAAAAAGGAAAAAAACTTAGGCTATGTAGGAGGCAGCTTTCTACAAAAAAGAATGAAGACTATTTATTTGCTACGAAATATGTCCTGGATGATGCCCAGTACTGCAATATTTGACGATGGTAGGCCTATTAGTATTGCTGAGAAGCTGGGGCCACATAATGCACAGGCTATATGAAAAAAAAATCAGGTTTTTCAACAAAAAGTCAGGAGTTGCACTATGCATGAAATAGGATTATACATAAGTATATATGATATTCAGAATATCAATTAGCTTGCATTGTTTTGTTTATGGAAAAAAACTTCTTTAAATATATATATATATATATATAAATAATATCAAATGGTAATTGGTAGAGATAATTTCAAGGAGGACATTAATCCAAAGAGAGCTTAATGAAAGTAACAGAGCAATAATAATAATGATTTTTCATTTCTAAAAAAATTTTTGGTCTGAAGAGATGAATATATAAATGTAGTCATGAAATATATTATAACCAAGATGGATTTTTAAGGATTTTCTTGATTTATTATTGTCATTATTATTATAATTATTATTATTACATGCACACACACACACGCACATATATATATATGTATTTGTTGTGATTCTATATCCTATTTTAAACACATATAGCCAATATGGAAAACACATGGATAGACCTGAAAAATATAAAATCTTTTACTTTTTACAACCCATTCTGAAAGATTTGATGAGGATTTGCCTTTGGATTCATTTCAGAAAAGACAACATGAATTTCTTGCTTTCATGATATTCTGAAAATGGGGAGAAGATTTACTTTTAATTTGATAAAAAAAAATACTGTGAAAAATATATTAACAACTTTTGGCATGAACTAAGAATTATGAAGAAAAAATACCAAAATAAATATTAACGACTTTTTTAAAAGTCACTCATTTTCTTTCTTCTTTAATTACGAGGAATGCCAAATTAGGGAAAAGTACCATGATTTGTTATTTAAGCATACACACAAATGAACACACATTTCTTCCTTTCGTTTTTGAATCTAATGAAGCCTAGAAAGGCAAAACATGGAATTAAATTTAGTTTCAATGAAATGTTATCCATTTGTCAAATTTCTTAAAAAACTTTTTCAGGATTCTATATCATATTTTAAACACACACACACACACACACACACACACACACTAACACACACACCAACACACACACACACACACGTGCATATATATATATATATATATATATATATATATATATATATATATATATTCAAAGTGTGCATATTTATATATGGACATTTTTATTTTCTTTGGAATTTCTATTCTCTTACATTACTGTTGTTGTATATCAAGTGTGCATGTGTATATAAACTGTTCTAGCATACCTACAGACAATAATGGTTATGTCCCCATTCACGTAAATACAGTAGTAAATACTGTATGTTGGTCTGCAGTTGGAGATTCATTTTGGAATTCACTTGACTCACTTCTAGCAGTTGACTATTTCTTCTACACACCACTGATGAATCTTATATGTGTTGTTCATGTTCTAAGTATTACCGTTCATTACCAACCTTCGTTTGATTATTCTATTCAGTAACCTTCTCTAGGTTACAACATAAACACATATACATACAAGTACACATGCATGCACATATACACACATCATTCTTTCTGCGTTTTTATGTCACATGGTTCTGAGTGTGTTGGATACTGCCAAAGACTGACACCAGCAATCAAACCTTTTTCTCAAAATGGTGATGTTGATAATGATTAAGATAATTCAATGATGATGATGATGATGAGTAATTCAAGATTAACATTTAATAAAATCTTTTTGGATACTAATCCAAATCTATTTCCTGATGAAAAATCACAGTTGCATGAAAAAAAAACCAAATCAATGAGCAATGAAATTGTTGTTTTCTTTTTTTAATGAGTGATTTATGAAAATGGCTGAATCTAAAATGAATTCATTTCCATTTGACAAACTTGTGTGCATAAAGTTGTCGTGTCACCTATCAAGTCAAGGTGAGAGTCAAAAATGAAAAACGAAGATGAAACTAAAAGAAAACTATTTGTCTTTAATTATCAGGAAACATGTTGACAGGCATTGCTTTCAAGATCAGAATTGAATTTATTTTGAAATTTTTGGCAAGTCACTTTTGGCACGAAAATCATTATTTCATTTCTCCAAAAATGATTACTCTTTTGAGAGAATCCATGAAGAAGCAATAGAGGAGGAGGGAATACAGGCACATTTAACAAGACTCTCTAGCACCCTGACCACTAGGTGTCAATTACACTGTTTAACAAAAAACAGGAATGTTTACTCATCTTTGCATCTTCCCACTTATATAATGTTTATAGTATATATATATATATATATATATATATATATATATATATATACAGAATCCCTTAATTAGTGCGGCTAATTTGTAGTTTGGTAACTATAAAAAAATCAAATTTGAACTACTATGATTAAACTGAAAAATGCTTTACCACATTAATTGATTATGTATGCACTAATTGAATTTTGGTATATAAAAATTTTAATGCACTAATTGAAAACGCATTAATTGTATGCACATTAATCAAGGAATTGCTGTATATGTGTGTGTGTGTGTGTGTGTGTGTGTGTGTGTGGAGTGGTGGTGTTTGTGAAGAGAAAACTTGAAATATCTTGAAATTATTTTTATACATATTTTTGTTTTTTATGCTTTTTTTATTACAGTATTTTTAGCTAATCTATGCACATTACATTTAAGTACAGGAATTTGGAATAAAATGATCGCTTAAGTAGGACTTGTACCAACACTTCAGAAGCTTGCCATATGGTAATATTATTTTCAGAAGCTTGCCATATGGTAATATTATTTTCAGAAGCTTGCCATATGGTAATATTATTTTCAGAAGCTTGCCATATGGTAATATTATTTTCAGAAGCTTGCCATATGGTAATATTATTTTTTTACCAAAACTGTTATTCTTTATTTTCTGCTAAATTTTTTCTTCCAACTTTATTTCATGATCTATTATTGAGCAAAATGCCCTTCAATAGAAAATTCAAAATGATTTTTGGTTTTTAAAATTGAAGAATTTTAAATCAGGATTCTCCCTTATCTTGAGCAGGAAGTTAATAGTGAGAAATAAGAATATAAACAAAATAAACTCACTATTTGCTTTGATCTTAGAGCCTCAGTCTATTTAATCTCTTCATAGACTATATGCCCTGCTCATTTACAAGCACAGATCTGATGAGATGGGGGCTGATCATTTAAGCATCCCATACTGCATCCCAAAAGAGACAATCAACAAAAGACAACAATGCTGCTTTCCTTTCCAAGGCTAATGTACTGATGATGACAAGGGGCTATGCAAATGACATAGGTATTCATAGGATAAAAATCATCTTGAATAGAAAATCAGTTTCATTTAGGAAGTGTTCCAAGAAATGGAATTCACGATAAAAGTTTCTGAAATAGAAACTATGGACTGAATTATACAAGATCATCTCCTGTAGAAGCTCATTTCTATTGCCTTGCCTCAAATCTCTTCTCCATCTGTAATGAGATCATTCAGCATTCACTGCCACATTAGAGTTTCTTCAAGTTAGTTGGTGTTAAATTATCAAATAAATGACGACAAGATTTATTGGATAAATCTGTTGGTGCCAATTATTGATGATTAGGTGCAGGTTACAAGAAAAGCAGCTGATTCAAAGTTTGAAATTAGGATCTTTTACACATGTGAAATGTTTCCACTCTTCTTTTTCTTTTATGTGCCGTATCCATACAGGACATGGGCGATCATGGCTCTCCACAACTTCTTATCCATTATAGCTTTTAGTCTTCTCCGTCTTTTTGTTATCACTTGCACTCCCTCTTTTGCTATCAATTTATGCAAGTTTGTTCGGTTAAGTTACTCAATGTTTCCATTATGGTCTTCATTATGTCTTGTGAGGATCAAGTTTTCCCATCCCTCTTTCCTCATTATGTGACCTTTTCCTCTGTCCTTATTGTCTTCATTATGCCCTGTGAGGATTAAGTTTTCCCATCCCTCTTTTGTCATCATGTGCCCCAGAAATTTCAACTCTTTCTTTCTGATGCTACGTACAAGTGTCCTATTTGTTTCTACTTTTTGTGACTCATGTTCAGTGCATCATATTCTCAGCATTCTTCTTGGGAACCAGACTTTCCTTTACTACCCTCTGTAGGATTACCTGTAGTTTCCTTTTTATATTTGCTATCAAAACTGTGATATCTGTATATCTAAGACTGTTAAGCTTGTGGCCACCAAGAATGAATCCTGGTAGGACTTTTAATTCTCTCAGGATTCCATTCTCTGTAACGGTTGAATAAATCTGGTGAGAAGACACGTCCTTGCCTTAACCCCCTTTCTATTTTTGCATAGTTACTTGATTCACTTTCTATCCTCATGCAGGGAGTTTTCTCCCCCTGATCTGTATTATTCTATTATCATTCCTAAATATTTCAATGTTACCTATCAATTCTAACAGTTCTTTGTGGCAAACCTTGTCAAACACTTTTCCATAGTTTATATAACATAGTTATGCATCCTTTTGCATTTGTATTGCTCTCTTTGATTTCATTCTGACCATAAATATTCCATTCTTTTTCCAAGTGTTTTTAATGTGTAGAAATGCATACCAGAATCTCTTACTGATCATATTTTGTGACTAGTACACATATTTGTATTATTTACATTAAGACTATTATCTTTATCTTTGTTGTTATAATCCAAGTGTAAATAATGATAATTAATGATAACCATGAATTTAGATATGTCTATGAAAGATTTGTCCATCTTTTTCTAGTTTTGTATTACGATGGTTTCAGCTTATCTATTCTTCTAAACTAATTAACAAGGAAGTCAGAGTTTTGGATGATTGAATTGTCAAGCTGATTTGAACATTTTAATGCATCAATTGACAATTTTGAATGAGAATAAATGCAGAAATAAATGTCTTTCCATTTCATGTTTCATTTCTTATCTTCTAATTTTGGTTATGGAATCTTTTAGTGCTGACAGCAGAGAGAAAAAATCAGTTCTTTTTATGATGAACAAAGAATTCTGGCAAGTAACTGAAAGAACTCTACAGGGTCTAATCTATTGGATGAAGTAATTTCCTTTTTGATTTGTAAATCTAAGCAAATAAAATCGTTTGTCAGTTGCCTCCCAGGTTTTACAGAAATAGCTGATTATAAATTATTTCACTATAATATCGTTCAGAATGGATTGTCACACGCTCAAGTATGAGAAATCTATCAACTGACCGACCAACATTACTTATACACCATACAACCTCTCTGTCATCTTCCCACCATTTTCTGCTTTCTGTATCTTCCCTGTTAAGTGATTCTTTGAATCTGCCTTACAGGCAAGGAGAGGCTAATTATATCACCAAGTGAAGTATTACTTACTTTTCACACAAGACAAAGCCACATACACCTTTATCGACATAGGGGATGCACGCAAAATGTAGTCACAGGTGTCCATACAAAGAGTTGCAAATATTCACAGGCAGATGGTCAAATACACACATACACACACACACACACACACATATATATATATATTGAGTGACTATAAATACTTGTATGCAAATACACAGATGTGTAAATATATTTGGTAGTGCTTTGAGAGTCTACTCTGGTGAACAGTCGCATAATATCAGACTTCTTGCAGTGTCATATTACCCATGTTCCTGCAAGCCCTTCGAGTGGACAACCCTGAGGCCACACTATACTGTAGTCTTTCGGACAGCTTGTATTGCCAAATGGTGTGGTGCACATTATATGTGTAGTGGAAGATGATAGCAGGTGAAGTGGAATGATTGAAAGACAATCAAAGATTTACAAACTGTTTCAAAAATTCATATGTCAAAAATAAATATGATTTCAAAATTTAAAATATTATGGGTTACTTGTAATTGCATGCATGAGTCCTGTTATAAATAATTATTGCCCAATTTTATCATTGCGATATTGTTGCATTATATCAAGTATTAAGAATATAGTAACTATGGTCTGCAAATTGGAGGAGCAAGTTCTCAATAATAATGTTCTGTCTTTGGATTCACTGTTAACACCCTAAACCCTCTCTCTCTTGTTTACTTTTAAATATGATTTTATTACATAAACTTTGGTGAGATATGAGCAAATTTTCATTTCAAAATTGTGGCTATGAGAAAAGAAGTTTGGGAACCATTGCCTTAGAAAATTGGCAAAGATTGTTATTCTTGGCCTCTTCCACTTTAAAATCTTACAATATGACTACACCAATTAATAAAATACACTGGTTAATAAAATTAAGTCTAAACTAGTTTGTAAGTACCACTCAAACTTTCTTTCTCCTACATTCATGATAATTATACCAATTTCTACAAGTGTAGAATTGTTTCTCTTTGAATGATCTCCTAGCTTTCTCTTAAACTAACTTAAAGTCATCAATCATTATCACTGAATTCTCTGTTATGGCTATCTTCTTTTCTATCCAAAAGATTCTAGGGTTTACATGAATGTCTACATGGTGTCTATGTTAAAATCCTCTAAAATAGAATTGTCTCTTGAGTCTCTGGATTGTTCTAATATGTGCTACCAACTTCCATTTTTATTTATTCTTGTTTGTTTGCAGTTTTCAATTTTTAAATAGTCAAGATTTTCTTTTTGTGTTTGCATTTTGAGATGTGTTCTGATTGTTTATTTAGTAGTTTGTTTTGGTCTGGGAAGGTAATTATAAGGCAGAGTTTACAGTTTTTGGATTGATTGTTGTAGGCTGATGTTATTTTCCATATTTTTAGTGTGATCTGTTTTTGTTTTAAATCTCACAGATATGTTTAAAAAGCATTGTGCTGTTTGCATATTATCTATTTGTAAAGGATGTTTTGTGTGCATAGTTTCTTAATTTCCAGGATCCTTCAGTTACACCTATGTATATTTTTTCTTTGTTATCAGCTGATTTTACAGTGGTTTAGTAAATTACATTGCTTTGCAAGCAATTGCTAAGTTGGGGACATTTGATCTTTGTTCTGTGTGATTCATTTCTTCAGGTGGTATATTGATTGTTTTCCTGTTGTGCTTTTTTATTATTTGTGTCATGTTCTCAGTACAACTGTAGTTGATTTTTACTGTTTTTGTTGAATATATTGTGGAGAGTGTTTGATGTGGGGAAGTGTTTGTGTATCAGTTTAATGAATATTTTTCCTATGTTTGTTTTTACATTTATGTTGTATGGTCAGTTGAACTGCATGATGTTTCTTTTCCTGTTGGCTATTTTGTGCTGTGTGGTGTGTATGTGAGTGTTGCCAGGAATTCACTATCAAACGATAGTGGATTCCCAGAAACACTCACATTGGGCTGTTTCCTATTTTTTCTATATTTGTTGAAGATGGTTTCACTGGAAGAATTGTCAGAAAGTCTGCAGTTAATTGATTGTAGTATCTGCTTGATTATTGATGGTGGATGGCTGGAAGATGGGTGTATATACAGTGGTTTATTACAGGGTTTTCTGTATGCCTTATATGTACCTTTTCTTAGGTTGAAGGTGACACCTAGAAAATTTACTTCTGTTAGGTTAGTTTTTATGTTTATGCCGAATCCCATATTTTTTAAACTTTTTATGATTGTTTTTCTGGTTTTATTTGTTACAGTTTCTTAAGATTATGAGACTGTCAATAAGGCCTGTGTATCATTTTTTGATTATTTTACATAGTTCGTGTAGCAAATGTATACCTATGCACCATCAAAGCGTCCCATTGTAGTGTCAAAGGTCCCTTCTTTCTTTATCCATGTATCTTCATTGTCAAATAATAGTGATTTCAGGAGTGTTTAATGATTTTTATTTTGTGTCTATATCTTTGAGATGAGGTATTATGATTATTTACATTATTTGAACTGTTATCTTCATCTTCATTGCCAGTGGATAAAGACAGTGGTTAGATCCAGTGACTAGCCCCAAAGTGTTATGAGTTCAATACCAGGCCACAGCAGTGGTGAACCAAACTTGGAGAGTTGAGTTAAAGAGAAATAACTGAGACATCTGAAAGAGGCATGGCACGTGGAACTAGAACAATTGTGAATAAGGCAATGGAAATGAGGATAACAGTCCTAATAATGTAAGTAATTTTTATTTTGTTTGTGTTTGTGTTTGTTTTTATTTATTCTTGTGCTTGTGCTTCTTTTTATTTGTCCTTGAGCTCAGAAGATGGTGTTATCCAGCATGTGTTCTGTTATAGAAAAGTAGAATTCTTTTATATCTAGTTATATAAATTTGTAATTATGAGCCTGAATAGTTCTTTTTATGTTTTTCCACTGATTCAATTCTAATTTCTTCCTTTAGCTCTGAATTAATTTGAACTTGAGCATAGCTTCAAAATCATGATAGATAGAGTTAGCAGCCATTCATTGTTGCAGGGTGGGGGGGGTGCTGTGGGACACATCTGAGGAAGCCTGATGCTTCAGTAGAGTGACAGTTGAGAAGGGTAGAGAAGTGTTCTTGCTATCTCGCTAGAATGTCTTGAGTCTCAGTAATGTTATCAGCCATTTTCAGGATGGATGTAGACTTCCTGACAAGACGAAAAACCTTAATTCCTCAGAAGAATTTGTCTCATATTTCAGCTTTCAGTGTATTGTTGTACTTCTTCTGCCTTGTTTCTCCACCAGTGGTTTTGGATTCTGCAAAGCCCCCTTTGGCAGTGAGCCTCGAGATTGAGGAATCTGGCTTTCAGTCATTGATACAATGGGGCAGAATCATATTCAATTTTAGCTTTCCATTCCACTTTAATTTGTTGGGTGATCTCAGGATCGTTTTGGTCAAACCCAGTCTTGCTGGTGACTTTTTTGTCTGTCTCATGATTTATTTTGCAGCTTTGTGCATGGTCTCCCAAAAGGAGGTACACTCATTTGTGATTTGTTGGATAGAGGGTTGGCATGAGAAAATGACGTTAGGCGGCCACTGTGTTCCCAAGCCACATTTGGATCCATCAATTTTTGCATGTCAAATTTCCATATCACTGGTTGTTTGATGCATGGGCCTCTGTGTATTTGGACACTGGGTGATGGAATAGTCCAGCGTGTGTGCCATTGTTTACATTCAGAACAATTCCAGGTAGTTTTCTGAAAGATGCTATTGGTTATGAGAAGCTCATGCTCAGCACATATGCTGAAAAGTCAAAACCCATTGTCATTTCAGTTCCCATGGCCCCTGTTTCTGATCACAGGACTCCTCATTGAAGCACTATTTCCTCTCACTCAGGCTTTGAAGCCATCAAGGATTATCAGTTTGTCCCTTGGTGTAACAAAGAAGATGAGGTCATTCGGTTGTTGGTAGAATATGTCTTTCATAGAGCCAATGGTTGGAGCGTAGATGATAGTCAGGAAGTTGTCCTGAGGTAGAGGAATATGAAAGGTCATCAGGTGCTTGTTGAAGGATTTGGGGAGGACACTGTGGGCATTGTGGGCATGCACTGGGGATGTTCTGATTACAATACCTACTCCATGTATTCTGGTTTCCCAATCCAGAAGATGGAATATCCAGATCCTACTTTGACAATTCTTCCTTCTTCTAATATTCTGGTTTCACTAAGGGGTGCTACATTGATGTTGAAGTGTGTAAACTCCTTGCAGATGAGGACAGTCCTCTGTTCAGGCCTTGCACCATCTTGACAATTGAAGAGCATTCTAATGTTTCTTGCACCAAATGTAATAGTGGAGTAGTTGAGATAATTAAAAGAGTTTTGGTCAACCACAGAAAATGGGTACCCACTGG
Source organism: Acanthosepion pharaonis (assembly GCA_903632075.3). Taxonomy (NCBI): domain Eukaryota; kingdom Metazoa; phylum Mollusca; class Cephalopoda; order Sepiida; family Sepiidae; genus Acanthosepion; species Acanthosepion pharaonis. The sequence goes on from CAHIKZ030000179.1 coordinate 1,697,497, forward strand.
ACACAGTTTTTCAGCCAGATGAAGGTGATAGCATCCAATGTTTAGCCCACCATTTATAGGACCCAATGTTTAGTTCACCTTTTATAGGGCCTTCCCTGATTAGGGTGAGCAGTGGGAATTCCATATATATATATATGTGTGTGTGTGTTTGTGTGTTTGTGTTTTGTAAAGTCTGTCAACCTACTTCAAATATGTAGGCTTTTCTTCCATTGTTCATACTGCCTATGAACACTCATTGTCTAGTCTTGGAGGCCATTTGGAAGAATATGTATTAGAATTATCCATTCTTACATAAATTATAAGAAAACTTTAAAAGTAACAAAAAAATAGAAAAGAAAATTCACATCATTTTTGTTGCAGATCAACAACCATTTCTGCTACCATTTGTTAATCCTCATTGAATCAATTGTATCTGCAATAAGATAATCCTCCTGTTAGTCTGAATATTGATAACTGAATAATTGAAATATTTTCAATATGGCTGCCAGCATTTTATAGAAGCCACCACTTGGTGGCACTAAACAACAGCTAAACAGTAAGGGCAATAACTACAACATTAACACCAGTGATTAATCTTTATATCTCTATATCAATTTATATAACATCACAGAATATAATATAGACAGAATATTTTTTGAGAGAAAGCAAGAAAAAAAAATGAATAAAAAATTGTTAATAATATTATTATGATTTTTTATTATTTATTAGAAGATGGATTTGTCAAATTCATTTTAAATCTTTACTGTATGCTTTATTACAGTGAGGTAAATGTATAAATATATATATATATATATATATATATATATATATATATATATATATATATATATAAAATAAATAAAAGGTTAATGGTCAGAGTTGAATCAGACCAGGAGACAGTGGTATTAAAAACTGCTCAATACATGTGTGAAAAAAACAAAATAAAAGTAAAAATAACATGTAGAGCCTTTAACTTATGGTATCCTCAGGTAATCTTCATCAAATGACATCTTTATGCTTTATTTTTTAAAAAAATAATGAACGCTATATCATTTTTTTAAATAAATAAACAAATGCGCAACATTGGGTGTAATAGAAAGGGAAGTGGAGGATGTGAAGAAGACAAAGAAGAAGGGGATGTGAAGAAGGAATAAGGTGAAGAAGACAAAGAAGAAGGGGATGTGAAGAAGGAATAAGGTGAAGAAGACAAAGAAGAAGGGGATGTGAAGAAGGAATAAGGTGAAGAAGACAAAGAAGAAGGGGATGTGAAGAAGGAATAAGGTGAAGAAGACAAAGAAGAAGGGGATGTGAAGAAAAGCAAGGGTATTATAAAAGTATTGATTGGTGGGCAATTGAAATGTACATTTTTTTATTGCTAATAATGTATGGAATTTAAAAGAGAAAAAAACAGGGATCTAATTGTAAGCAAGAAAATTAAAAAAAAAAAAAGGCAGAGCCTTATAACAACCAAACAATATTTGAAACCTCTGCCAATAGGAAAAATTAGCAATAATGTCATTTCTGAATCCCAAGAATCTTTTGAACCAGAAGTCTGAGTTCTTGAGTCCTTGCACACATAATAAGAAATTCCTCTTTAGCAAGGAATCTTCTTCTTCCATGTGCTTTGTCTCTTCAAGATGTAGCTGATCATGACTTTCCATAACTTTCTGTTTTTTGTCTCAAGAAATACAAGTTCATTATTGGAAATTTTATTTTTATATTATATATTTATATATATATTATATTTATATTATATCAATGCTCAAGATATAGAAGAAAATGGTTATAAAGCTATTAAAGGTTAAAAAATATCATTTAGAAGTTTCTATTATTTCTTTAGCTAGACATTCTCAGTGCTGAAATATTTGTTGTTAATTTTGTATTTTATTTTTTTAATCCCCCCCCTCTGCCACAAGAGAAAAATGGCTTTGAATTTCATAATCTTTTATAACTTTTCACTTTTTCTCAAAGTCATGCTAATGGGATTTAGATTGAAACTCAGATGTTTATCTTCATTTATTTTCCTCTCTATTGTGTGTGATTTGGTCAGAATCACAGATACAAAAAAACAAAAACAAAAACAAAACTATATACAAGTGAAATAGGTGCAATAGTCAAATCAAGTGCACAATTATCTCTGTTCCTCAATCACAAGTACACAACTCCTCCTCAGAAACAGGACTTTCATTTGAATCTCCACTAAGTGGTCAAAGCAAGGGAGAAAATTTCTTTAAAAGGTTGAAAGAATGTCATTTAGAACTGTAACTAAGTTAAAACTTTCAATGATATTTTCTTTCCCTTCGTTTGTTGAATGACCAGCAATTAAAAACAGTTACCTTGTCCCTTTTGGTAGGGTGTGAGGAGTTGGTTAGCAACTGTCTCTAGGAAATAGTCTTGATGAGTCAATACCCACATAAACAGATATGCTGCCTCAATAATATCAGAGATAAAGCAATGAGAAACCATTCCACTATCAAAAACCCAGAATATTCTTGAGGAAACAAGGCTTGGAGACATACTGAAGGCAGGAAGGATGTGTAAATAAATGGCCAAACAGGGAGTGGGCAGGAGAGTAAAATGAAAAAAAAAAACATAGCTAAGAGCAACAAAGGACCGAGCTTGTATAAATGGATACCAGAACAAGGAGGAGAGTAAAAAGAAAAACCCAAGCAAAGAGCTCTAAAGGATTGGAAGTTGTGGAGAGCCATGATCACCTACATGCTAGAACAGATGATAAAAATATAATTTTAAGGTATGTTACATTTATGGGTTAAAGTACTCAATATCAGGGATAATAATAGATATTTTTTTTTTTTTAAGCGTTTCACCCCAAGCAAGGCGGGAAGCCACTAGGATGCAAGGGGTTACAGAAGATTTGGAGCAAGATCAGATAGGAGTGATAGAGGAAAGGATGAAGAGAAGGATAGTGGATAGATCAAGGCAACTGGAGACGTTGATTGACATTACATTTGAATAGTTGGAGATTATAGCTCTCAGGGAAACGTGAAAGTATTTGTAAAAAAGACAGAGAGAGGCGACAGCATGTCTGTGAGAGAGCAACTGTAGACGAGATGCCAGAACAGGGCCAATCATATTGCATATCTGCCTCCTGGAGCTTATCAAGAACCCCGAGGCAAACAGAAGCGGCTCCAGACCATATATGGCAGCAATACTCCATGCAAGGGTGAATTGTTCATTTGTAGATTTGAAGGATCGATTCCGGGGAGAAAAATTTCCTGGCACGGCACAGGGAGCCAACTTTCCTTGGGGTGGACGAAGCAATTGACTCAATGTATTTGTTCCATCTCAGGTCAGCAGACAAGGTGAGACCGAGCAGCTGCAGAGAGGTGCTCTCCAGAAGTTGAGCGTCAGACATTTAAATGGAGGGCAGGGAAGGATGAATAATGTGAAGTGGTGATTAAGAGAGAGCAGTTTTGTTTTTGAGGCATTAAAGTTGACCAGCCAATTCCTGGCCCAGTTCACAACCGATTGGAGATCCTTTTTCGGGACACACGGACAGGTTAGTTTTGTTAGCAACACTAGATTTGTTTTTGAGGCAGGAGTAAATTGTGGTGTCATCCGTGTAGATGCCAACTTTGGAATTTATGGCGTCAGGAAGGACATTTATGTAGATAAGGAATAGAGTGGGGCCTAGGATGGAGCCTTGAGTAACACCTGCGTTCGTAAGATAGGAACTGGAGGAGAACGATCTTCAATTCAAGGAATGATTGTATTAGGTCAAACAATCGACCCATAATGCCATAACCCTGGAGCTTGCAAAGAAGGCCGGCATGCCAAACCCTATCAAATGCTTTGGAGATGTCTAGGGCCACGGCACGAGCTTCCTTGTTATTTTGAAGAGATTGGTAGACAGTTTCAGTGATGGCCGTAAGCATATCAGCTGTAGATCGGGCAAAGCGGAAGCCATATTGCTTGTCTGAGAGCAGATCAGGGGATGTGAGGTTGTTAACCACTTCGGTATTGATTAGGGCTTCAAAGACTTTGCCGAAGAGGGGTAGGAGACTGATAGGATGGTAATTAGAAGGGTCAGAAGTGTCGCCAGAGTTCTTGAAGACAGGAACAATCGAAGAGGACTTCCAGCAGTCAGGAAAACAAGATTCCTTGAGGCAGTAGTTATACAGTTTAGAGAGGGCGGGCGCCAGTTCAGGGGCGCATTTCTTCAAGACAATGGCTGGTATCCCGTCTCCACCACTAGCCTTGTTGGGGGTCTAAATTGAAGATAATGCCAAATACCAAAGACGGGGTTATGTGTAACCCACTCAATAGTGCCTCAGTTCCCAAGATGGAAGTCGGGTACGGCTACACCGGAAGAGTCGAGCGTCAAATTGAATGAAAATTTCTGAGCAAAGCATTCAGCCTTGTCGGCAGAGGGGGTCAAGACTTTGAACTGGTTGAACAAAGAAGGTATAGAGGGTTTGCAATTGTTCAATACGCTCTTGCAAAGACGCCAATAATCTTTGGAGCCAAATTTGCGAGATGCAATACGCTCCTTCATCCGAGCCGCAAATAGTGACTTAGCATCGTTGAGGACACGCTTTCACTCGTTATGGGCGGAGGCAAAGAGACGTCTATTGCAGTCCGACATGTTGCTACGAAATAGGTGAAAGAAGTGGTTCCTATGGGCAATGGCAGCTGAGCAAGCAGCGGAAAACCAAGGTGAGGAGCGCGACTTGACCCTATATTTCCTTGAGGGGATGAAAGCGTCGATTCCAGCTTTAACCCATTCTTGGACGGGGAGCATAAAGACAACATCCCAGGGGACATCGCGGAGGAAATCACGTAACGCGTCCCAGTCAGCTCGTTGATAGTAGAACGAAGTTCTAGTGGTAGGAGGTTCTTTGCAGGGAGTGGAGTTGATGGTGATGTTAACAGATACTACAGCATGATCGGAGTTACCAAGAGGGCAGAGTTGCATGGTGCTACAAGACTCGAGGATTGAGGTAATACACAGATCGAGAAGAGAGGCCTTACCTTTCCGGTTGAAGGCAAAACGAGTGGGGAAGTTAACTATCTGCGTGAGGGATTGAGAAACTGAAAAATTAAGTGGCCAGTAGTAGCATTCTTAAGCCACATGGTATGATGGGCGTTAAAGTCGCCAAACACAAATATGTGAGCAAACGGGTGGAGGGAGAGAGCCTTGTCTATGCTGTCAGAAATGCTATCGAGTATCCCTTAGTCTTGAGAGGATGGAGAGTGGTAAAGGAAGAAGAGATAGCTTACCGCATTGAGAAGAGATAGTCAGAGACACATGTACGACTGGTCTGGTGATTCGAGAGACAACTCTCTGGCCAGAGGGAGATGGTCCTTGACGTAGACACCAAGGCCATGCATGTGGGTTAGAGAGTCTTTTCTGAGGAGAGGAAGGTAGCCTGTGATCGAGAGATCAGAGGAGGGGATAGACGAGACAAGGTTATGGACATTGAGATCCAGACCCGTCATTGACAGTCTGTTTGATGCTTAAATGCAATCTTTATAGCCTCAAGATTTTGTTTAAGCATCAAACATACGGTTGCTGCTGGGTGTTGTCCTCGATGTCCACTTTTATATTTACATATCCACTATCCCTGGTAGTGTGCGCTTTAACCATAGACCCCATAAATGTAACATAACTTAAAATGAAAGATTTATCATATGTGTGTGTATGTGTGTGTGTGTGTGTAAAATTTTAGATAGATTATATCTGTAAAAATACAATATGAATAAAGCCTAAAGGAAAACTTTTCTTTACAAATAAATTTCGTCCGATGAGGGACTTTATTGAGGCAATTTTGTAGATTTTAATTTGCAACTTGCATCTATAAACACAAGTAAATCGGAGGAAATATTAAATTTTAAAATTATAAATTCAAGGATGCTCTAAAATATACACGCTGCAGCAGAAATCCATCCCACATATTGGTGAGACATTAGTGGCCATGGTGTCTTCATCTAACTAATGTCATACCATTTATGTGGGAGGGATTTCTGGGCAGTATATGTCAAAAGTATTTCTGTCACACTCTGTAATTAAGGCCAACTGTGTAAGTAAAGATAAACATCATAAAAAACTAAATAATGCAGTTTATTGTTTAATAAACAAAAGTGAGTAAATGTCGTTGAATTTTTTATTTATTTATTTTAATAAAATTATTATTTATTATTTCATTTTATTTTGGTAAACTATTTCTATATTTATTTTAAATATTTAAAAAAAACTTGTGTTTTAATTTTAATTTTTATAAATTGCTATGGTCATGTATGCTGGTGTGAGAAAGGAGTATTTCTTTTAATAAAAAAGATATTTGGAAATATCCAAGGCATAAATTAATCTTTTGGCAAAAAATTGATAATTGCACTCTCAAGAATTTCTAAGTAAGTTATTTTCTCTTTTAATAGTGTAGAATTTTTAAGATTGAAGTTGTGGTTGAAATATATATATATATATATATATATATATATATATATATATATATATATATATATATATATATATATATATATATAAACTGACTCCATTGATACAGCCATTATTCATCTGAAGATGTTCCTTCTTGGGACAAAATGCATTATGTATGAGTTTTTTCCATTTTATTATTCAATTACCCACTATTAGTTTGCGATATAGATTTGTATACAATACTTTTTAGGCCAACACACATGCACTTCATCTGCATCTCCACAAAATCAAATATACACATACATATTCACGCACTGACATAACTGAGTAAACAGAAAAAGGAATTTTTGAAAAATAGATTTGTTTTTTTTGCAATATTATAACCTTCAACCTTAGCTGCATTTTCTTGATTAAAAACAAAAACAAAAATAATCTAAACACAAAAATTGTCAATTACTTTTTATTTATGCAAATTCATAAACAGTAGATCATGCATACTGCAGGCAGTAGGAGATCCACTGCCAGTCGGATTTCATCAATTCATTAAAGATGTGGATAAAAAGACAAAGAGAGATAGAGGCAGAAAGAGAAGAAAGCAAAATGAAAGGCTCATATGTCTATATCTGTCTACTATTATATCTCTCTCATTCTATTCATATCTATCTCTCTCGTTCTGTTCATATCTATCTATCTATCTATCTATCTATCTCATTCTATTCATATCTAGCTCTCTCGTTCTGTTCATATCTATCTCTCTCGTTCTGTTCATATCTATCTATCTATCTATCTATCTATCTATCTATCTATCTATCTCAGAATGTTCATATCTGTCTATCTCACTTCATATCTGTCTATCTCATTTTGTGCCTATATATCTATCTCTATTTATCTCACAATGTTCATATCTATCTCAGTCTGTCCATATCTATCTATCTTGGTCTATCTATCTATCTATCTCATTCATTTATCTATTTCATTCTGTTCATATGTATCTATCTATCTTGGTCTGTTCATATCTATCTATCTATCTATCTATCTATCTATCTATCTATCTATCTATTACAGTCTGTTCATATCTATCTCTCTTGTTCTGTTCATATCTATCTATCTATCTATCTATCTATCTCAGAATGTTCATATCTGTCTATCACTTTCATATCTATCTCATTTTTGTGCCTATATCTCTATCTATCTATCTATCTCACAATGTTTATATCTATCTCAGTCTGTTCATATCTATCTATCTTGGTCTATCTATCTATCTATCTATCTATCTCATTCTATTCATATCTATCTATTTCATTCTGTTCATATGTATCTATCTATCTTGGTCTGTTCATATCTATCTATCTATCTATCTATCTATCTATCTATCTATCTATTACAGTCTGTTCATATCTATCTCTCTCGTTCTGTTCATATGTATCTATCTATCTCAGAATGTTCATATCTGTCTATCTCAGTTCATATCTGTCTATCTCATTTTGTGCCTATATAACTATCTCTCTATCTATCTCACAATGTTTATATCTATCTCAGTCTGTTCATATCTATCTATTTTGGTCTATCTATCTATCTATCTATCTATCTCATTCTATTCATATCTATCTATTTCATTCTGTTCATATCTATCTATCTATCTTGGTCTGTTCATATCTATCTATCTATCTATCTATCTATCTATCTATCTATTACAGTCTGTTCATATCTATCTCAGCTTGTTCATATCTATCTATATATCTCAGTCTGTTCATATCTATCTATTGTGGTCTGTTTATATCTATCTATTTCATTTTGTTTATATCTATCTCATTCTGTGCATTATCTATCTATCTCATTTTGTTCATATCTATCTATCTATCTATCTATCTATCTATCTATCTATCTATCTACCTTATTCTGTTCATATCTATCTCATTCTGTTCATATCTATCTATCTATCTATCTATCTATCTATCTATCTCATTCTGTTCATATCTATCTATATTTCATATGATTATAAATGTTATTTTTCTGCATACACATGTCTAAGTACACATCTGTTTCTTTACAAACAATGAAATGAATGTCTATCATTCTAAGTCACTGAAAATCTTATTGATGAAAATTTACCTCTTAGTAGGAATCCAACATCTCTTCCTTTCTTCTGGGAAATTCCCTTAGCTTAGCATGCCATTACCATTTCAGCCATGGAGGTTCCTTACAGCAGGTCAAGCCACATTTACTTTTTTCAGGAAAGATACATCTCCTTTCGTTATCTAAATATGCTAACTTATATTTTCATACATGAAATGTAAACAAATAATTTGTAAGCAATGAATGCATTTTCTTTTCAATACAACAATATTTCTGATTGCTTGTATATATATATATATATATATATATATATATATATGATTAGCCAGGTATTTGAGAACAAACACATAAAAGGCCAGAAATGGAAGAAAATCTAACTTAAATTATTCTCATTTCTCTTTCAGGTGTATCAAGTGCATTAACATGGCAGCTTTAAATCTGACATTGTAAATGAAAATGCATTCTACAATCATAGCACTCATTGCCACTGACAGTCATGTGAAGATAGGTGGCTCATTGAAATTGGTCAGGTGAACAGGATGAATGACAGGTGACTCTGTACAGACCCTACAGACGTACTGACAGTGATGAACACCAAGCTCACCATTTTTAACAATTCTTTAGGTCTCTAAATTTTGCCACTTCAAACTTTATATGTATACATATATACAGGGTGCGATGGGTAAATATTTAAAATGCCAGCATGTAGCTAATAATATTGACATCATTTAATTCCTGGTAATAATTGATAAAGGATCAAAAATACATGCACTTTGGATTATTTCTTTATAAACTTGATCTGCATGCATGAAAACTTATATGAAAATTAGAATATGATGATAAAAAATTGATCAGACAGATGTTGTTAGTCAAATTTAATAAGAAATTTTTATATGCAAGGGTGCAATGGATAAATTGTTGCTATTTTATACTTTAAATTTTATGCATGCGCAATGTTTGCTCTTGATTTTGTCAACTTATGCAGTTGACAAAATCAAGAGCAAACATTGCGCATGCATAAAATATAGTAGGCTCAGTTGGGCACTGTGAGAAAAAGAACATGATGCCAGCTCATTCCAGCAGAAATTTGGAAACAGCATGCAGATATATGAAGATGATGAGACAACACATTTCACCAGAATACTTGCTCTTTCTTTGCCTTTCTCAGGTTAGAATGAAAGAAAGATAAAACTGTGTGTGTGTGGTGGGGGCAGGTGCCTTAGGATCTCTGGGGATAAGTAGTAATCATAAATTAAATTAAATTAGAATATCTTATCCCCTCCAAAGTACAGAAACTCAAGATAGTGTTTGACTTGCATGTTATTTGTTTTATCTAGATCAGATGTGTTTGGTGTTGTAAGATTTTATATCAGTCCACACCAATACTAGAGGGTTTTTTTATATATATATATATATATATATATATATATATATATATATATATATATATATTACTACTTTCCTAAGCCAACACGATCTTCCTGATGACATAGATTCCCAAGTTGGCATCTACGCAGAAGACACTACAATTTACTCCTGCCTCAAAAACAAATCTAGTGTCAGTGACAAAACTAACCTGGCCATTTGTCTCAAAAAGGACCTCCAATCGATTGTGAACTGGGACAGGAATTGGCTGGTTAACTTTAACGCCTCAAAAACAAAACTGCTCTCTCTTAATCACCACAGAGATCCTTTCCTTCCCCCCATTAGAATGTCTGATGCTCAACTTCTCAAGAGCACCTCTCTGTGGTTGCTCCGTCTCACGTTGACTGCTGACATGAGATAGAACAAATACATCGAGTCAATTGCTTCATCCACCACAAAGAAAGTCAGCTCCCTGTGCTGTGCCAGGAAATTTTTCAACAAATCAACCATTCGCCCTTCAATGGAGTATTGTTGTCATATATGGTCTGGAGCCCCTTCTGTTTACCTCAGGGTTCTTGATAAGATCCAGAGACGGATATGTAATGTAATTGGCCCTGACCTGGCATCTCATCTGCAGTTGCTTCCTCAAAGATGCGCTGTCGCCTCTCTCTGTCTTTTTTACAAATAATTTCATGGTAATTGCTCCGATGAGCTGCTTTCACTGGTTCCAAGACTTCATGAATTCAAGTGCCCTACACGGCTATCATCCCGCTCTCACCCTTTCACCGTTGAATGTTAAATGTAGCCGTCTCTCCCACTCCAATAGCTTCATACCTCGCACCTCTCGCCTGTGGAACTCCCTCCCCTTTTCCTGTTTCCCTGACAGCTATAATCTCCAACTATTCAAATGTAATGTCAATCAACATCTCCAGTTGCCTTGATCTATCCACTATCCTTCTCTTCATCCTTTCCTCTATCACTCCTATCTGATCTTGCTCCAAATCTTCTGTAACCCCTTGCATCCTAGTGGCTTCCCGCCTTGCTTGGGGTGAAACGCTTAAAAAAAAATAAAAACATATCTGTTATCCCTGATATTGAGTACTTTAACCCATAAATGTAACATACCTTAAAATTATATTTTTATCATCTGTTCTAGCATGTAGGTGATCATGGCTCTCCACAACTTCCAATCCTTTAGCGGTCTTTGCTTAGGTTTTTCTTTTTACTCTCCTCCTTGTTCTGGTATCCTTCTGTAACCCCTTGCATACTAGTGGCTTCCCACCTTGTTTGGGGTGAATCGATTAAAAAAAAAAAAAAAAAAAAAAACATACATAGCCACAAATATGTTGAAAAATCAAAAGAAAATGCTTAAATCATGTTTTTGAAGATGTACACCACATACGTCCATCTCATACCATAACAATCTAATCACAATTTGAACAATATTCATTTAAAAAAAAGTATTTCTTGAATATTACTCACTTACTTTTTGCTAGACTTTGATTTAGGATACTCTGTGCATTTTGCTTCAAGCACCTGTTGAACATTTAAAAGCCTTCATAAACCAATGGCATACTCAGTTTTGTATATAAACATGTGCAAATAAATAAATCCTATGTTGTCTAGATTAAGTCCCTCCAAGGATGAAATGTATCAGCTAAGAATAGTTTTTCCTCTGGTCTTGTTTTATTCATATATATATATATATATATATATATATATATATATATATATATATATATATATATAAAAAAGGCTCAAACACAAATATTACATGGTTGTAATTTATTACATTGGAATTGGAATCGTAATCACGATCCAATTCATCAGACCTACAAATTCAAAAAGAAATCGGAAAATATAACTCTGGGTATAAAAAATAAAATTTTAGTGAGAGTGTATGTGTAGGAGTGGAAGACAAGTGTGAGAAGGAAATGAAAACTCTAGAGAGAGAGGGTGTAACAGAAGAAAGAAGAACAGGAAGGCCTAAAGGTGAAGATGGGGATTAAAATTTAAAAGAGAGAAAAGGTATAAAAAGAGGAATTAAATAACAGTTTAAATGAGTGAGATACAGATAAATATGAATTATTTTTCAATGCTATATATATATATATATATATATATATATATATATATATATATATATATATATATATATATATATATATATATATGTCTACATACAAACATCCCACCCAGGTACATATATTTGATCCTTTTTTTGTATACCCTTACATACATGTTGTACATATATATATATATATATATATATATATATATATATATATATATATATATATATATATATATATATATATATTTAACATATCACTAATAAATTTTCCACTTTGCCTCATCATCTTCATTTTTTGGGGATATTATTATTCATCCTAAAAACACACCCACAGATATATATATATATATATATATATATATGTGTGTGTGTGTGTGTGTGTGTGTGTGTGTGTGTGTGTGTGTGTGTGTAAAAATATATATATGTGTGTGTGAATATATATATATGTGTGTGTGTGTGTGTGTGTGTAAATATATATATATGTATTTGTGTGTATATATATATCTATATATCTCTATCTATCTATCTATCTATATATATATATATATTATTTATTTATTTATATAAATTGAATGTTCATGAAAAAATATATATATTTTTGTATGTCTCCCTTTTTACATATTGTGCAGATACTACACTCTGATCCCTGGCTGAATATTAAGAAGAAACATTTTGATCATAGGCTGAACATGCAAATATATTTATTCTAGACAGTATTGCCAATCTGTATTTAAGTAATCCTATAATTTGGGCAGCATTATATTATCACACACACACACACACACACACACACACACACACACACACACACACACACACACACCGCATATGTTCAGAATTCCCTCACTCTGCCACCAAATATAATGAACCAAAAACTGACATAAATAGTCTCAAATTTTAAAATATAAAGCAGTTTGTCTGAGGATTGCATAAGCATGAAAGCCAGGGTCACAAACTCATATCCATTCAACTATATATGTACATATATATATATATATATATATATATATATATATATATATATATATATATATATATATGTATATATATAAATATATAAAAGATGAAAGGAAATTATTTTTAGCAACATGTCTCTTGAGGAACTTTATCAAAGTAAATTATCATTTACCTTTGATAAATTTCCTCAATGGACAAAACACATTGATAAAAATGATTTATTTTTGACATTTATAATCTATTTATAGTCATATTCTATTTATAGTGATATTCTATCTATAGTCATATTCTATTTATATCTGACAGATATTTCTATTTATATCTGAATTTTTACACACACACAAATATAATTTCTCATATAGATATTTATTTCTATGTATATATGTGTGAATTTATAAATTAACAATAAACATTGACCTGATACAAGTATGACACAAGGTTTTATTGTCTGAGCTCTCTGTAAGCAATCAACTAACTTCTGCTGACTTATTATTTTTGCCAAATATGTGTCTTTCTTTTCATTTCAGTTTCTTCAAAGTACAAGTTTTTTTTATGAATGCAAAGACAATACTCAGAGTTTATATTTAGACATTTTAAGGCCTCTTCAACATCAAAACTGGTTGTAAATTCCTTTTTCAATTGCTTCAAGGTTTTTCTCTTGTAAGTTGAATGCTTTGTTTTTAGTTGATTTTTCCTCCTTTTAAACATAAAACACGCAAGTAGTCATTTGAATGAAGTACAAATATTGACTTATAAAATTACCATGGATATTTCAGTATCACCTGTCACATAAGAACAGATTTATTATTTAGAAGAAGGTTAGATAAACTTCTTATAAACAGAGATGGGAATTTTATTTTCAATCTAATAAGCTTAAGTGATATATATATATATATATATATATATATATATATATATTCAAAGTGTCTATGTTTATAAATGGTCATATATATATATATATATATATATATATATATGTATATTTGATAGAAAGGAAAAATATCAATGAGAAAAATAGAGGAAAGAAAAAATTGAAGGAGACAAAGAAATCAAGTCAGAAAAAGTGAGAGACAAAAAGAGAGAGAAAAGGAAGAAGTTTGCTGAGAAAGAAGGAGAAAGATTGAAGGATTGTGAGAGAGAAAGAAGAAAGAGAAGTGAGAGAGAGGAGAGTGAGAAATAAAGATAAAGAAGAGGTTGTAATTGGGAAAAAAGGAGCGAGGGAGAGAAGTGGGTAGAAGAGAGAAAAAGTAAATAGAATGAAAGAAGAGGTTGGAAGAGAGAGAGAGAAGAAAGTGCAATTGAAAAATAATCTTAAGTGATATATATATATATATATATATATGTGTGTGTGTGTGTGTGTGTGCCTGAGTTTATATATCATACAAAAAGAAAACATTTTACAATCCCATGATCTTTAATAAGAAGATAAGTCCTCTCTTTCTCTCCATTTACATTAAATTAGTCTGGCACAAGGTCAGTGCAGAGAGGCATATTGTGAAATAAGGTTGCTAATCACTGTACCATGATAAACATGCATACACACACATGCACACATTTGCACATAAGTGCATACACACAAATGCATCGACAAACAAAGTCACACACACACACACACACACAATGGTACAATGGGACAGTGTGGGTCAGAATGAGAAATTAGAGACCTGAGATTGAATTCCAATCAAGTTCGTTACATTCACTTACACATAAATAACCTTGGGAAAGGTAAAAGTTCATCTCTCCCCCCTAGCTATAAGTTAAATAGTATGATAAACTGGGTGTTTAATCTATCTTGGCAACCAGTTTAGGAAGACAACTCTGAATTCAAAACATGAGGATGGTAGATTTGTGACCTTGTGGTATACTATACAGCATGTCTCTGTATTGACTAGCATAATAAAATCTGACATAATATATATATATATATATATATATATATATATATATATATATATATATATATATATATATTCTGCTACATTGGTTTCAACCTTTCCATATCTGAAGTTACTGAAAGGTTGAAACCAAAAGGTAAAGTGGAATCAGCTGATTTCGTAATTTTCTATACTTAAAAGCACTACACATTAAATTTTTATCTTTTTATATTGTGTATTGAGCACTTTTTTAATTCTACTGTTTCCTCATCTACTTCAACTCTGACCATTAATTTCTTTATTTTTTTTATATATATATATATATATATAAATTATTTGATTTAAAATATGTTTTTTTTTTGCTACACAGTTCTAACCATGTTTCAAAAATGGAAGCTAAAAGCCACGAATTTAATTTTGTGATTAAATTAAAGACATTAGTTCCATTTCATCTTCAAGCGACTCCAAAATTCACTTGAGGATGAAATGGAACTAATGTCTTTAATTTAATCACTAAATTAAATTCGTGGCTTTTAGCTTCCATTTTTAAAACATGGTTAGAACTGTGTAGCAAAAAAAAAACATATTTCAAATCAATTAATTTATAATATTAATGCTCTGTAAATTTACATTGAGCACTATTTTTGCAAAAATAAAATATCTATAAGAACACCAAATTATATATCTTGCTGTTCTTTCTTTTTTTTTATATATATATATATATATATATATATATATATATATATATATATATATATATATATATATATATAGGGAGGTAAAAACAAAACTATTCAACTGCAGAGACAGCAATAATTGTCCTTTGAATGGTAAGTGCCATATAGAAGGTGATGGCAAAAAATTTTTATAAACATACATTGGTTGCACAGAGGGTCCATTTAAGAGGAGATCTTACAACCACACTACCTCTTTTAAGCTAGGGAGCCATAGAAACGATACAAAATTGGAACATTGTGTTTGGAAGTGAAAAGAAGTTAATGGTAGAATTCCACACATAAATTGAAAAATCATCAAAAAAGTAAAGCAGGGCAGATTTCAAGGAAACTACTGTAAGCTATGCCAAGAGGAAAAATTGATGATCGCCCCAAACCCAAACAAGGACAAAGTATATAGGAACCTGGATGAAAATAGTTTGTTGATTTCTTTTCATCTTTTCCTTCCTCCATTTCCCCCTCTTACTTCTGGTGTTGGTATATAATCGTGGTGGTGTCAACTAAAATCTTTCATCCTACCTGCCTGATGGTCAAAACCTGGGTAGTGTGGTAGCTTGAATTTTGGTGTTCCTGATTAAATTTTGCTCTACAACTCAAATTTTGGGGATTTTCTGTTGAGCGCTTTTTTTATTGCACTTTCTTAAACGTAGCTGTTTACAGTCTACTTTTACAATATACTATTTTATATTTTATATTGTATTTTAAATTGATAAATATATATATATATATATATATACACATAATATTATTTCTAGAGAACAAAATATAGACAGAATATTTTTCACTTTTTCATTCATTTGCCAAATTTGTTTGCATTCTACCATATATATATATATATATATATATATATATATATATATATATTCCACCATGTCAGATTAAATGACGGTTCTGTATAGGATACAGGTTCGATTCCTGTCAGAGAACGAATATTTTCTACAAAAATTTCTCAGACATTCAGGCTGGTAAATGTTATTAATACTGTTTATTATAAAACAGAGAATTTACTTAAATATTTTTATCTATAAAAAGAATGTATATACATAAAAATGTCTTAAAATAATTGTCGGACTTTATCCATTTCATAATATATATATATATATATATATATATATATTATTACTTAAATGGTATTTTTAGTGGATTTTTTATGTAATAAAAATCTGCTGTATTAACAATCCATCCCTTTTCTTTATACTCGCAAACACACACACACACACACACACATATATATATATATATATATATATATATATTGTATGCAAAACTAGGTAATCCGTTTGGGTAGACCCAAGGAGGATGATATCCAGTGTCTAAGAAATTGAGTGAAACCTTCTCTTATGATTTATTTTATTGTATCTTTTCCCTTTTATGTGGGTTTCTTCTTCACCCCTTACCCATCAATATCTAGACATAACATACGTTAAGTTAAGCGATGTCTGGCCCACACCAAGTGCGCTTAAGGATAAAGAATTGAAATGGTACATCTAACTCACTCATGTCTTCTCTCCCCACTCACTTCCTCACTTTGTTAATTTACATATGCTTAATACGGCCCGTCAAAAATGTGTAAATTTCTTTTCATTTTTCATTTCAACCTTTGGAAGTAAAGTCTGATGATCCAGAGCCCTTTAAAAGGGCTGTGGTGAAATAATTTATTACATGGAACCTTAAAGTAGTTTGTTTTTATTAAAATATATATATATATATATATATATATATATGTGTGTGTGTGTGTGTGTGTGTGTGTGTATGTGTGTGTATAAATATATATATATACACATATAAATCTAAAAGTGAACATAGAAGTCAACACTTAGAGGTGACAGTCTGTTTCATGCTAGATGCAATTGTCAGGCCACGAGTGCTTTATATACACATATATATATATACATGTATGTATGTATCATACATATATATATATATATATATATATATATATATATATATATATATATATATATATATATATATATCATACATACATATATGTATGATACTTCATTTTATGATTGGTATAAAGACATGTTCATATACAGAGAAAGATTAGATGAGAAAAAGAGAAATCTATGAAAAAATGGGTTATGTGTGATAGAGAAGAGAGTGAAATGATAAAGAAAAATACAAAAAAGAGGTTGAAAGGTGAGAGAGAGAAAAAGTTAAGTAGAGGAGAATCAACATCAGATAGAAAAGAAGAAAGGCCATTTAATAGAAGAAAAGAGAGAGAGAGAGAGAGAATTCAGAGAGGTAATAGTGGGAAAGTAAAAGAGAAAGACAGAAAGTGGTTGGTAGCAGAAAAGAGAGAAGCAATGGGCAGAGAGAAAGGAAGAATAAGAGAAGGTCTTCAGAGAGATAAGAGACAAACAAAGAGAGAAAGTCGACAGATAAAAAAGTAAGAGTCAAACAAAAAGAAAAAAGTAGGTGAAATATAAGAGAAGGAGGGGAGAGAGAAAGAGAGAGAGAGAGAGAAGGGGGAACGGGGAGTGAAAGAGAGGAAAGCATGGACTTTATATAATTACAATTTGCTGTCAAAAAATTTGATTGTCAAAATCAGTATTTGCTCCAAGACATCAACATTTTGTTTGAATTAATCTTCTGTAAAAGAATTTCTTTTAGACTTCAGATCAGAATCTTCTCTCTCTTTTTCCTTGTCTCTCTTCCTCTTCCCTTACTCTTACTTACTCTCTCTTCTTTTCTTTCTTTCTTCACTTCTTCTTTCTCCACCTCCTCTCTTTCTTTCTACCCCACCATCACTTTCAAACCGACCATAAAAAGAAGCGAAAAGGAAAAATATTAAATCAGCAACTCTTGATCCAATCTCTACTGAATATCTAAGCATCATGATAATCCACGACTGTCTCTATCACTCAATATCTGTCAGCTTTTGATAATGTACTCTATGAGATGGTAAGGACACTGCTAAGGAAAGTTACCATCCCAGTGGCTGCTGGCGAATGCTGAATTACTAATCCACTTAGTCAAGGTGTTATCTTTAAATGTTGTTATAGCCAAAGTAAACTAACCAATGTCTTCTCGTCTCAAGTTTATCGGTTGCGTTACCAGTGAAATCAATCCAACCACAAATAGCAATAAAATGCAATTAGTTTCTCAGAGAAAAATAATTTCAGGGACACTTTTCACCTGAGATCATCTTGAAAATATCCTAGATTTCAGATATTCCTAACAATATTAATAAGCTTATAAATATTTTTTAGTCTATTGCATATACATCTTAATTTAAAACTTTAATTAAGATGAGTGTGCCTAATTATGTGAGCATTTGTTCTTGAAGATAACCAATCACCATTTTTGAAATTTGGCAATAATGAGATTTTATGCAGTTTTCTCTTTCTCTCTTCCCTGTAAATGATTAAATTAAAATGACTAATGATGGGAAAGCATGTAGAAGATATTTTGGTATAATTATTCCATTTTAGAAAATATTACCTATGATATAAATCCCATTTTCTTAGATGTTACAAAATAAATGTTAAACTATTCATGATTTGCATTGGAAAATATATGAGAAGAAATCCAACAAAAACATTAGATAAAGTTGACATTAAATATAGGAAAAGGAAATTCGCTTGACCTCATCATCACCTTTCAGGTTGATAGAGCATTTTTTTTCTCTTTTATAATCAAAACCTTTTGTTGATGAATTTCTTTTTTTTTTTTCTTTTTTTTTTGTAGAAATTCGAAAAGGCCTAATGCTTTCAAAAGAATTGAACAAGATGGATTTACAATATGACACATGGTAAAAACAAATCTGTTTTTACTCACTGCCTCAATGTGTGCATATTGCTTTTATGTGAGAGCAAAGAAGAAAAAATTCAAGAATGCAGCTGTAAGAAGTGAACTCTTTTGTCATAGCAAACAAGAATCTCCTCCTTTTCAATAGAAATTGGGTGCACAGTTTGTTTTTTTTTTTCTTTATCACTCCTGATTTTGAACAGAGATTGTAGAATAATATACATGTAAGGATATTATCTTTTGTGAGAAGGCTTGCTTCCTGTAGAGATAGAATCGGTATACAGGGATTGTATTCTTTTTTACTTATATTTATTTATATACACTTGTTTGATAGATGTTTGCCTAGATATTAGCTGTGAATATATGTGAATTTGTGTGTAGATTTGTTTAATCGATAAACAACGTTTTGTGTCTGTGTATCTGTGTATCCTAGGGTATGTTTGTATACATCTATCTGAAAACTCTGAAATTATTGTCATTTTCTGTGAAATTTTACATGTAAGTTTAATTGACATAACAGAAAGAGTAAAGAGAAATTTTGCTTGTTTTTTTTATTTAACAGTTTCAAGATGGTTAAATAGCATGCAATCTACTTTTAGAAGAAAGTGTACAGTCAAAATGAAATTGCAAATAATTTTCACTCAGTTTGTTTATTAACAAAATTAGGGGAATTTTCTAAGTTAATATCTTCTTCTTATTCATTCTTCCATGAAACTGTTTGCCCAATTGTCAGGTTATCGACCATCTGTATATTTCATATCTAGTGTGTCACAAGACAGCAATTTTCACAAAACCCAAACAGTTCAGCATCTTTCATTTTTGTACATGTTTCTTATGTTTGAATTTTTACTTTTGATCATCCATAATCTTCAATAAAAAAAAAACTGTGTTCAGACCCTGTAGACAGCAATTGAGTATCAAATTTTCCCATCCCTCTTTCCTCATTATGTGACCTTTTCCTCTGTCCCACTTGCCTTCAATTTGTCCTGTGAGTGGTAAATTTTCTAGGCCTTCTTATCATAGTCAAGGCACCAGGTGTGTAAATTAATCTCACAGATCCATGATGAATGTTCTAAGTTCAATCCACACTAAGTGCCCTCTATTCTAGCCATAGGAATCTTTATAAATAATCTTTAGGAAAAAAATCTTTTTTTTTTATACAGATTGTGTCAGCCCAAAACAGAATTAATCCTTTCATTCTATGTGCTGTGTCACTTCAGGATTTTGGCCAATCATGGCTCTCCCCAATTTCCTGTCCTTTGTAGCTCTTAATAAAGTTTGTCTTTTTCTTCTCTCTCCTAATCCCTGTTCTGCCGACCTTTTACACAAGGGAGGTTAGATGCTGTTTTCCTCTGTCCTTCTTGCCTTCAATTTGTCCTGTGAGTGGTAAAATTTCTAAGCCTTTTTCCTCATTATGTGCCCCCAAAATTTCAACTCTTTCTTTCTGATGCTATGTATAAGTGTCCTTATTGTTTCTACTTTAATCAAGCAGCACATGAGGAAATCAGTGCATAAGCTACCATCAAGAATTGACACCAACAGATTTATCCAATAAATCTTGTAGACATTCATTGGTTTGGATGCAGCTGGGTTCCCTTCCCAAATCGAACCCATAGGCCTCGACCGTGATGATGGAAAGCAGCCAAATGGCATTACCATTTTCCCTTTTAAAATGGGGAAGCTGTTGATTTGGGATGTGACCTGTGTGGCTACATTTTCAGCCGGTAATTTGATCATGTGCGTGGTTGAGCTGGGGTCCGTCGCCTGGGACGCAGAGAGAAAAAAAATAGTTAAATATTCTTCTCTTGCTGAGAGGTTTTTTTTTTTTTTACTCCCCTCCTGTGACAGTGAAGACTTCTGGGGTTATTGGCCCTTGTTTGATGGTGTTTCTTCGGAGGATTGGTGCAATGGTGTCTCGATTAACAGACAGAGTGGCTCTTGCAGCATGTCTCACTGGCGATGGTTCAAGGTAATGCTTTCTCCATCATTGCGGCTGGCAGAGGATAGAAAAAAAAATTGTTTATAGTTACTTTGTGCAAACTTTTTTCAATAAACAATTCACCATTGAAAGAATTGAAATGTTAGCAACGATGACGTAAATAAAGAGGTTTTTTATGATTTTTTTATCAAATCTGGTATGAATATATTTAGTTTTTGCTCCAAGAATACAAGAACTATATTGACATTGCTCTGAAAAGAAAACAAAAACATTATTTTAAAGTATTTGATAAATAACTGATCATCATCTGCCATAATGATATCAGAATTATCTGATCCTTTTTGACCTTGATAACCTATAATATTTGACCTGAGTAGGGGTGATAGATATATTGACTAAAATCATGTTAATCTGTTTTGAAAATCATTAGTAGTGCTATATGTAGTGAATAATGTCTTTAATTATTTTCAGTAAATAACTTAAATAATTAAATTATTTCAAATTCATCCTGTAGATGTGCAAACATAATTAATACAAAGCTTTGTTGATTAAATTAAGAATTTAATAAAATCAGTCAACAGAATTTGATCTCTATTCTTGATGTTTTTTTTTTTAATATGGATTTCAATATTTCATGAATATTATTGTCTTTACATTTTTTTCTACAGTCAGCCTCATTTCAATCAGGTTTTATTTAAATTGGCATCAGCAGTTTTTGTCGCATGTTAACTCATTGCTGCCAAAGCAAAACGTCGAACTGGATGTAGAAATGGATACATTTGGAAATCAAATTAAAAAGACAAGAGTTTTAGCCAAAATCAAATTTAGCAATAATGTTATATGAATAATTTGGCTGTGTGTGTGTCAGTATGAATATGCTTGTATGTGTATGCAAGCATGGAAGGGTGTGCTTGAGTGAGTGTGTCTATATGTATGAGTGTGTAAATGATAATGTGTGTGTGTGCATACATGTAATGAATGTATGTGCTTGTATGTGTACTTGTGAGTGTATGAATACATGTGCCTGTGTATACATGTGCATATGAGTACATGTATGATTGTATATATATATGATTTCCTGTCCATATATATAGATGTCTTTGACAACCTAAATTTATTCATTCAACTCTGAGGATTTACAAAGCATTGAAATGTAAATATCTTTCCTTTTCATTTTGTTTCCTTTTCAAGTCCAAAGAAAGTTTGAAAAGTTCACTTTGTGAAGGGAATACATTTCAATTTGAACCCTAACAAATTTTAATGAAGAAGATAAATCATGCAAACCTCTTGGACTAGAACTGATTTCAATGGTGTTTTCACAATTATATATTCTTAATTAATAATTTTTGTTTCTTTACACCTTAATTTTTTATTCTAGTTTTGCTTTAACTTGAAACAGACTGGGAAACTAAAAATGAAAGGAAATACTACTGAATATTAATAATAATAATAATAATAATAAGGATCTTAAAATGGAAATCTAAAAAATGTGGCACACGAGGACATCAATAATTTCAGGAAATTCCTGGGTAGCCCATGCCTTAAAAAAATATAAAAAATTGTACTTACAAGTACAGCTCATACGTTGCAAAGAGCTTTATCTATGTAAAATGTGTCCAATATTAGTTTCTTTTTGTTTTTTTGCAATAATGATCAGTGGAAAATGTCATGAAGCCATTTTTGACCCAGAAGGAAAAGTATATATTATTATGATAATAATAATAATAATAATAATAATAATAATAATAAACTATGATTATCGCTGTTGTGTTAGGGTTCATTGGGTATGATAAAGAAACATGTGTGCAAAATTCCTGTGACAAATAATTAATTAGTGCAGAACCGCACATATCTGCAAAACCCTCTCCATCTAAAAAATGAAATGTCCCAAATGTGCATAGATAATTTTCTTGCTAATTGCCCTCTTTCTTCATAGACTCAACAAGGGCCTTGGCAATTAGGCACTTAAAATTACCAGCAAGGTGATACAATATACAATAATAATAATAATAATAATAATAATAATAATAATGGTAATGCTTTATTTAATAAAAAATAAAAATAATATAGACGTTACTAATATTATAGTGTAAAAACTAAAGCAGTCCTGAAACTGAGTGATTAAAAGAAAGAGAAGACTTAGATTGATCTTATGTAATGCCATAGAAATAGAATAGACTTAGATTTGATCTTATGTAATGCCATAGAAATTCTTGTAGTTTGTTTCTTGTTTTTTCAAGAACCGGAACATTTATCAAAGTTTCCCTGAAATAAAACAGATGTGAGTTCACCAAGAATTTGTGTTTAATTTTTTTTTTTTTGATCTGTGTTGTCAGCTCATGTCTGTAAATTGGGAATAATAAAAAAAAAAAAAAACTTGAGATGAAATTATATTCAAGTTAAAAATTTTTGCTAATATTTTTCTTATTGTTCGCTGCAAAAGATATTTTCTCATAATGCTGTTAGGAAAATGTTTTAGGAAGGAGACAAATTCAAAAGTAAACAAATTAATACCAATAGCATAAAATGATGTCTACGTAAAACATTCTGTAATTATAGAATCAATTAGAACACATCAATAAGCAAACATTGATCCAGAAATGATTTCAATTAGTTAATTCTGATTGGGAAAAAATGCTCAATCACATAATCTAAATTAAGCAAATATGATAGGAACAATGATATGCATAACATAATCATAACATAATCATATGCATAACAGATTTTAACAGATGATCTAACCACTTTTGCCCAACCCCTCAACCTTCGACATCTTACTCTCTGGGTTAAGGTGTCTACTCAGTCTTAACTGAACTTAAGGGAGTGACCGTAGGTCCACTGAGCATCCGTAGATCATTCGACCGGTCTGCTGGTTTAATCCTGCTTTCTGCGCACATTGTGTTTGGTTTGATCCAGAAAGCAGAAGTGATGTTCATCCATTCACAATCAACTGGAGGCGTAGACATGGCTGGAGAGTCTGTGCTAAGAAATTTAGAATACAGAAAAAAAAAAACATATATCTGCCGTAAGCTGAACAAACAACTATTCAATGGTTGAATTGTTAATGTCTTTTACATAGCAGAAAAGAATAGTATGGAAAAGAAACGGATTCCAGAAAAGAAAATAATTAACGTAAAAACTCATACACTGTATTCTAGACACACAGAGAGTGGGTTGTGATTAGCTTGTTGTGTAATTGTCTCAGAACGATATGCGTCTCTTGCTTATTGTAGCTTGTTCAACGTTTCCATTTCCAGTGGTAGCAATAATAGTAGCAGTAGTAGTCTTAGACGTTGGAGGAGTAATTCACTTCTTCGTACTTATATGTTAGCGGGTGTTTAGTTCCAATTCTCTGACGTCATTCGACGCCAGACCAGCCAACCACTCTTTGATTAGTGTAGCTTGTTCGATGTTTCCAGTGGTAATAATAATAGTAGCAGTAGCAATCTTAGATTGTTGGAGGAGTAATTCACTTCTTCGTACTTATATAAACAAAATATGTTAGTGGGCGTTTGGTTCCAATTCTCTGACATCACTCCCAATCTCCGACCTCTCTCTCCAGCTCAAATGCACTCAACAGCAGACCAGCTAACCACTCTTTCGCCTCTCCCATCTACCTCTTCTGTCTCTCTCTTCTGTCGGCCTTTCTCGTCTGCCTTTCTTGTCTCCCTTTCTCGTCTAGTCTCTTCCATCTGGCCCTTCCGTCTCTCCTGTAGCACCACGACCCATAATGGTCACCTGCGGGTGCCCCTGCATGTGACGGCACACAGTGATGACAATGTCCCGACCGATCGCGGTCTCTCCTGTCTCTCTCTTCCATCTGCACTCGACGGCAGACCAGTCAACAACTGTCAACAGATTTCTGTACGCATTTATATAGATAAGCCTGGCTGCTCACAAATCAAACCTTGGTCCGCATGCGATTATCATGAGTGCCGCTGTCAACCCAAATCAATGTGAATTTCAAAGTTTTCATAGCCTGAGTAAGCTCTATTTCATTTTTAACCGACAAAAGTTATTTTGAACATTTTTCATTGTCTTCTCTAATGACCCAATTCCAAATGGGCAAGAATAGATTTCCTCATCAGTGAACAAAATGTTCTGATCTAATTTTGCTACTTAGATTCACTTCAATTTCAATAAAAAGAAATGTGTGTGTGTGTTTCTCATACTCTCTCTGTTACAATGATAGGAAATGTAACATAGCAAGCTAAGAGTGTATTGGAATAGTGAAAGGTACCTTCCAAAAGCAAAAAAAAGTTTTAGTGGGAATAAAAAAAATTGATTCTTACAGGACAGAGTAAAAGGGCACATAATGAGGAAAGAGGGATAGGAAAACTTGACACTCACAGGGCATAATGAAGACAATAATGGAAACATTGAGTAACATGACCGAATAAACTTGCATAAATGGATAGCAAATGAAGAAGTGCAAGGGATAACAAAAAGACGGAGATGACTAAGAGCTATAATGGATAAGAAGTTGTGGAGAGCCATGATCGCCCATCTCCTATAGGTACACAGCACATAAAAGAAAAGAAGAGTGGAAACATTTCACATGTGTAAAAGATCCTAATTTCAAACTTTGAATCAGCTGCTTTTCTTGTAACCTGCACCTAATCATCAATAATTGGCACCAACAGATTTATCCAATACATCTTGTAGGTGTTCATTTTTAACTCCAATAATTCATAATTTAATTCCAACTATCTCAAAGAAACATTATTAATTTCCTGCCAATGGATTTATCAATGTTATAGTGCTTGCTGGACCATCTCATTACAGATGATTGTGGCAATAGAAATATGATTCTACAGAAGGATGCTGAGAATAAAATGAGCAGCGACAAAGTTTTAGAGAAAATGTAAACAAAAAGGTAACTTATGCTGAACATCAGAAAGAGACAGTTGAAATTTCTAGGGTGCATAATGAAGAAAGAGGGCTTGGAAATTTTAATATGCACAGACATATTGACAGCAAAGCGACAGAGGAAAGCAATGCATAACCTACCTAACGAGCATGTGTAAATGGTTGGCAGAACAAAGATTAGGAGATATAGTAAAAAAGATAAACCTTACTAAGGCTACGAAGGACAGAATGTTGTGAAGAGCCATGATCGCCCACATCCTGAAGAAAAAGATCTTTGTACTTGTGAAAATAATGAATATAATATTTACTTACAACTATATTTTTCAGTTGCAGGATAATATCTTTGACATCTGCAGTATAGCATGTTTGACTTCCTTCACCTATTAGATATGACTCATACATGTCAACCTTTTCCTGTTCTTCTCAAGAGTTAAATTGTCTAGATATATCCAGTATTATCATTTTATTGTATATGATATTGTATTATCATTATGAAAACTTACTGTCACTATCCTCTTTTTTCTGGCAAGGCTAGAAAAATGAGAACAAGTGGAATAAAATAAAGCAAAGTTTGGATTTATGCATTTCTTTTAATGTAGGCATAAGAGCAACAGTTATAACAAGGGATTGAACGTACTTCACTGATTGTGTTTTTTGAGTTGTTCACCATTGTTTCAATTCAAGAAATAAAATGGTACAGAGTTTCTAGTATGCAACTTGAATAACATT
Organism: Acanthosepion pharaonis; assembly: GCA_903632075.3. Classification (NCBI taxonomy): domain Eukaryota; kingdom Metazoa; phylum Mollusca; class Cephalopoda; order Sepiida; family Sepiidae; genus Acanthosepion; species Acanthosepion pharaonis. Next base: position 1,724,243 of record CAHIKZ030000179.1, read on the forward strand.
CTTGTATTTACTTGGAGAGCTATACAATTTGACGCTTATTTCACTGGCAACAGAGCAAATTCTTTTCACCAAAGAATCAAAATATTCAGAGAATCATTTGTGTAGCAGGAAGCAATTACTGATGGCCGACACCTGACTCATCCTGTCAAATGTGCATTGTTGTTGTTTACAAACTAATCTCGGTTTATAATTAACTTGCATAGATTAGGTGTTCATTTACACCTTTTGATTGGAACGCTTCACTGACCGTGCAGCTGCAGATACTGCAGTTTGATTAGGAACACCTCATCCGCTTCCAACTGAAACATCATCATTATTTTGTGTTTTGTCTAGTTCTATTAAGATCATCATTGGTAGCTTTATTATCATTAACATTACACACAGATCCATTAATGATACTTTTGAGAATCAAAGCTCTGTTTACACCATAGAATTATAATAAAACCAAAATTTAAACTTTTAACAAGCCTAGAAAATAACTGCAAAAAATCATTTCGATGCAAACATTTTTTAGGATTCATTTACTACAGAAACGCAGCTGATTCAAAGTTTGAAATTAGGATCTTTTACACATGTGAAATGTTTCCACTCTTCTTTTTCTTTTATGTGCCGTATCCATACAGGACATGGGCGATCATGGCTCTCCACAACTTCTTATCCATTATAGCTTTTAGTCTTCTCCGTCTTTTTGTTATCCCTTGAACTTCTTCTTTTGCTATCCATTTATGCAAGTTTGTTCAGTTATGTTACTCATTGTTTCCATTATGGTCTTCATTATGCCCTGTGAGTATCATTTATAGGATTTTTTAAAAGATTTGATATTATTTAAGATGTAAATATCTGAGTAACTATATAGTCTAGGAAAATGAAACTAAACAGGCTTATTGTTGAGCAAAATAAAATTTTATCCATCAAAATTGTAATGAGAAATTCAAATATATGTGGATTTCATGAACAATTTCATAGGTTTTCACAAGTTTTCAGGATGATTATTGCCTGTGACATAACAACACATATCAAGTCAGTCATCCAGATTCTTTTTTGCCTTGCACAGTCAGCTTTCCTCTCTGAAATATTTATGCCATGTCTAAGTCTGCATTTTTAGTGAATTCTCTCACAAATGTATACGCCACACAGTCTTTTGTTCAACTCTGTTCGAGCAGAGACTCTAGCACACAAAGCACATTTCTTTTCCAATGAATGGCATTTTTATACCTGAAAAAACATAACATTAAACATCGAATTTGGGATTGTTTCTATACATGTTGTTAAAATTTGGGATCATTTGAAGGAGAATCAGTCAAGTTATTAGATTATGAATTGGTATCAGTTTTTCTGAAACAACCTGTGTATGATTGAAGATACGATCAGCAGAAGGAATTTCTTTCTTTCTAATTTTGGTTGTTTTCCAAACATAAATTAAACATAGTAAACCTTGTCTAGTGGATAATAATGACATCTTTGATTTTTTGTTTCGGTTTTGTTCAGTCTTAGAGTTTTGATTTTAATCCCTGCTGCTGTGTTGGCTTTTAGTGAATGTATAAGTTTCTGTAAGGAAATTAAGGAACCAAGCCAGCTGATGAAAAGGTCATTACCACCCCAGAAAAGGTTGTTAGGGTTATAAAATAAGAAAGAATAACAAATCTAATTCAAGGGCACTTCCCTTAAACATTTTTCTTGAAAGACTCCTGAAAGCTACTGCGTACAACATTCATTTGTGTGGCAATGAAGGAGAAAACAACGTCTTACTTCTTTGCTATTTGTCAAAAAAAAAAAAATCAGATTCAAGATCAGGTCAACTTTAGTAGGCCTCGAAATATGGGAACTGTTTTGTACTTCCCTAATGGTCTTGACCAATCACAATCTATCTTACCCCAATAAAAGAAGGCTACATTGGACAACATGGAGGAATTCTTGGTTTATCTTTGGTGAAGCAACTAGTTGTGTGTTGCAAGTTTTGGACACAGATTTTTGACTCTGTTTTCGATTTATTTTCCTGGCATTTTTAATTTTAGACTTGCAGGATTGATTAATATCCTTTGGAATTACAAACCAGGAATTTTGATTTTTTTTATCTGAACCATCCATTGCTATTTTCCCACGATTTGTTAAAAACAGCAAAGATGAGGATATTAGTCTGAAGATCTCATTAAGCCAAAGCAGAACCTTAGCTGAGAAAATTATAAATCTTGCTCCTTTACACTTGAGTTTAATCTACAATTTTAGATTTTTACAGTCTTTTCATTTCTCTTGTCTATGCTTTTTCTCCCCCAAAAAGCCACAGTCTTTATGACAAGAAACAATGATTGTCATGTCAGAAGGCATGGAATATACTTGACTGTTCTGGAATAGTATATTTCCTGTTTTTGTCGATTCTTCATATATTCATTCATTTATGATCAATAAAAGAAATTTTGGAGTTTGACTTCAGGTTAGTTTTCCAGTTGGTAGTTTTTGGAATTCCAAATTCATTGTACTTTAATAATCAGTGACTTCTATATTTAGAGCTTTACCAAATAACAAAAAGCTACATCACTTGAAGACTTCCAACAGTACCAACAACTAAAATGGGTAGCACATGTTTTTGAAGAGAAAATAATGATATAATCAAGATGTTGGCTTTCCACACTGCCTTAAACAAAAGCTTAGGAAGGAAACTCCAATCAATACTAAAATGCAAACTAACTGTGAATGATCTTGAGAAATCTAATTTATTAAAAATTTTTTTAAGAAAAAGATTGTATAAATTTCAACTGATAATAATGCTAACTCTTCAGTCAATAAATGTGAAATGTTTCCTTTATGAAACTTATGCTTAATTTCACTCTTACTATTATATGCTATTCATATCTATGTTTGGTCTACTGACTGGTTGATTTGAGCATTGCTATGCTATGTACTGATTCCTTCAATACACTTATTTTCCAGTGTTGTTAGATGTTAATTATTTTTATTTCATTTCGTGACTGCTTTTGTATCAATTTCTACAGAGTCAAAGTTCCACATACCAAAATAAATATGACATGTGAAGAAAACTAAAAGAAACAGACAATAAAGCATGATATAAATAAAAACCAATGACGCTGAGGAAATTAGTTTGAATCTATCGACATACAAATATTTTTTTACTCTAAATTTCAGGATTTTTATATGGCAGTTTGGTAACACAAAAACAACTTTTTTGACAAATGATAACCGAAAAGTTTGCTTAAAAAAATGAGTAGACTTTAAAATCCGAAGCCTTTTTCTTCATTTTTACTGAATGAGATATGCTTTTAGACAAAACAGATCAGGCATAAATTTATTTTTCAGTTCTATAAGAAAATGGCTAAAAATAGAGAAAAGTGATTTTAAAAATGTTTTTTAGTTCTTGGAGCAGATTAATGAATGTTCCATTAAAGGCAGAACAAAATGCCAATACTTTTTGCTACACTTAACAAAAAAAGAATAAGAACTGTTTTAATATCAGCAGAACAGGCAAACATAGCGGCAAATTTAACACTTTGTGAATATTAATTCTCAGTAGAGTGAAAACAACTATGAGAGCCTTCTGTGACTAAAAGAACAGTGCTTTTAGTCTTTTACTAGTAGAATTAGCATGTTTAAAGATCTATTTAGCATATGCAGTCAGATCTTTTTTTTCAAATTGACTTGTGATTACTGCTGCTGGTAAGGATCTTTGTTGCCCAGAAACATTTATAAGAGAAAAACTCTTAATGGATGAACTGCTCATGTAAGGAATGCAGAAGAAAATGTCAATTAAAACTCTTAATGGATGAGGAGAATGCTAATACAGTTAAACAGATGAATAATAATTTTTGAACTCTCAAAAAAAACTTGGAAGATTTTAAAGAATTTCTTACATTAAGACATGAAGAATGTTTGTTATCCAAACTCATTTCAATATTAATATTGTTTTGGTTGATATTCTCTCTATATTATTACTATATTATATATTATATATTATATTATATCATTATAAATATTTTATTATTATATTATTTATTATTTTATATTATTAATATTGTGTGTGGTAAAGTCTTGCCAGAGAGTAATTTCAAGAGCCTAATTACCACGTTTCCTCAGGGCCTATCAGTAAAAAGAGCAACTGTAGGAGAGTTATCTATGCACATTTTGGGGTGTTACAAATAAATGGAGAGGATTTTGCGGATGATATGCACAGTTCTACATAAAGTTATCTTTTGTAGCTCTGAGATGCTAATATGTCCAAGAATTCACATATTCATTCATTCATTTATGGTCAATAAAAGAAATTTTAGAGTTTGACTTTTAGATGGCTTTCCAGTTGGTAGTTTTTGGAACTCCAAATTCATTGTCCTTTAATAATCAGTGACTTCTATATTTAGAGCTTTAATAAATAACAAAGAAGCCACATCACTTGAAGACTTCCAACAGCGCCAACATGGATAGCACATGTTTTGGAAGAGAAAATAAAGAAGTAATCAAAATGTTGGCTTTATTATTATTATCATTATCATTATTATTATTATTATTATTAATATTATTATTATTATCATTATTTGTACTTATTGAACTTTCACCCCATTAACAACTGATGATTATCACTGGGGGTCAATTAACAGCAAATCCCCTCAATACTTCAAGACTCTCTTTAGTATTCCAGTTGATTTTAGTAATATTGGTGTCAGCCTGGTTTTAATTCTTTGCTAAAATTTCTTATTTTTCCAGCTTCTTTGTTAGATTTCTTACCATTCCTAGTGCTCTGATTAAAAGTGGACCTGCTGTCCTGTTCAGGTTTCATTTTTTTCAGTTTTCTTCCAAGATCAAGATGTTTTTGAAAATTATTATTATTATTATTACTCTCATGCATTTGTGTATTCACATCAGTTGTCTTGCAGTCATTGTCGGAAACTGAGTGAGATGAAATCTTGTCAAATCTCCAGCAGTATCTTCTCAGTATCATTGGCGACCCCGGCACTACCCTCTCAACCCTTCCTCAGATCTCCAGTCTATCCAATGTCAATTCTCATGTTTTGGGCACAGTTCACCTGTTATTATGGGAAAAACTCTGTCAAAGCTGGCTAGAACTGCATTGCAGATGGATTCTGTTTCTGTCCTCAGTTGCCCGCTGCATAGCTAAGACCAGCAAAAGAATGAAAGAATAGCATTTTTATCGCATTTTATTGTCAGAGCAGCCAAATTAAAGCCACTTTTATATTGAATAAATGAAATGATGCATTAATCTTTGGAAATGTGGCACACAAACTTGTAAATGAATTTACAATTTGTTAATTTTTAAACATTGACCAAGTCTGGAGGTCACACCAGAATCACATTGGATCACTTTACCAAGAATTTTGTTTGAACTGCTTGCAACTCATTATAAAACACTTGATCTGGCTTTTCCAGAATGATTTAGAATTGCATCTGAAGGCACAGAGAGTTTTCTTCTTCTTTTTACAAGATTATCAGATTATTGACTTATTCAAATTACACTTTTATCTTGTGAAAATCAATCAAGTGGTAAATTTGTAAATGAATGTAATTGCAACTGGAAAAGTTAACTGTTAATTATCACTAAGGAAGATAATAGAAATGATTCTGCACATAGCAGAGAGAACAACAAAGTGAGACATGACAGTGACAAAGTGGCAAAGAGCAAAAATATTCTATGAATAAAAAGCCATGTCATAGTTGGTCTCACACACACATGAAAAGACTTACCAATCTTTTATTCTTGACAATGATGTTTTCTTGTTCCATGAAGGTCCATGAA
>CAHIKZ030000179.1:1735000-1820000 GCA_903632075.3 Acanthosepion pharaonis
ATTATAATATATGCATGTTATATGTATATATACATATATATATATAATATATTGCAATTGTTGGCGTTAATAGAATCTGAAGATTGCATTGTTCTTAAAACTCTGAGTCATGCAATTGGTGAGGAATAACATGTATATTTATTTTATATATATATATATATATATATATATATATATAGATAATATATATATTCTCTGTGTGTGTATATATCACTCTCTCTCTCTCTCTTTCTTCCAGGTCATTCATGTAAGTGAATAAAATAAATCTTTGTCTCTTTATAAGACCCAATCCAATTTTGGTTTGTTAGTCATGCACATAACCTTTTTTTTGTCAAAATAAATATAATAGTAATTAGTATTTTGTACCATATGTTAATTTTGACTATGGCAAATATGTAAATAAATATAAAATACTCATGTTATTTCTGAAGATAGAAATATTTGAGTCACTTGAGTTTATGGGTTGATTTGGTTGCTTCTTGTAGGAACCAGCAGTAGTTACTGATCATGTCTGAACTGAAATGGTTAATCTTGATTCTATCTTGTTGCTTATATGATTTAATAGCAGTAAATTGCTTCAGCTTTTTCACTTAGCATCAGTCAATCATTCTGAAGTAGAGAATGATTTTAATTACTTCTTAATGAATAATACAAAACACAATTAACTTGCTTGACATTAAAGAACTGAATCTAAAATACATCTGTCCAAAAAACAAATCTCTTAGACTTTTCTGGAATTTCTCAATTGAAGACAAAAGAGAAAAGAATGATTTTGCTAAAGCTCAATATGAGGGTTTACTGAAAAATTCTTGAATAAAACAAGAAGCTCTTCTCCATCAAATTCCAATAATTATTAATTTAGTCAGATTTGGAAAGTGGGTTGGGTTAAAACCTTTATGGCACAATTTGTGGAAAGATTGTGCAAAATTTTTTCCCTATGGATACTCTAGTACGGTTTTGATAAATAATGACATTTGCATTAGTAAGGCAAAACATGTATGAGTGTTTGGCGATATGTTTGTCAAGTGAACAATATGCATGCAAGGGATTTCTCAGCACTGGACAGGTCAAATCCATCAGAGCTGATCCCACACTACTTTTATGTGCAGAAGAAAGGACCTTGTCTTTACCCAGAGACTAAGATAAATCTTTGAACATTGCCTGCTGCCTTGCCATTTTTGACAACCAAGTCAAATTCCTGAGCAACAGATTAATATATATATATATATATATATATATATATATATATGTGTGTGTATGTGTGTGTGTGTGTGTGTGTGTGTGTGTGTAGTATATGGGAGAGGAGAGAAAGAAAATGAGTGAGAAAAAGTTTTAGATATTTGCATATATCGATCCTACAAACATGGACACATTAGACAGTATCTAGTTTAAGAAATAAATGTAATATTATATGTAATAATAATATATAATTTATACATATAATATAATATATAATTTATATATAATATAGTATATAATTTGTATATATATAATAATATATGATTTATATATATAATATATAATTTTATATATATAATAATATATAATTTATATATATAATTTATATATATAATAATAATATATAATTTATATATATATATATATAATTTATATGTATAATAATAATAAATAATCTATACATATAATATACAATTTATATATATAATAATAATATATAATTTATATATATAATATAATATATAATTATTATTATAGATATATTAATATTATTACTTGTCAATGTACTTTGAGAGTTGTGCTTTCGGTGAGGATCAAAATGTCTATTTAATATATCCATATATATTTTTTGTGGATTAATTTTAATATTTTATATTACTAGGATCCACTTGGATTATATACCAATGGATTTATTCCTTCATTATATATATATATATATATATATATTTGTGTTGATGTGAGTTTGTGACTTTCCAATAAGTACCAAGCATATATAATATATAAATAATATAAATATAATATAAATAATATGTATAGTTTTTCAGCATTTTTTTCTGTTAAATTTGTTCTTTATACCTAAAGATTCTTTCTAAAAGGGGTGTATGGGTTATATTGAACTACAATTTTAAAATATTATTTTTACACTTAATTACTAATAGACTTTCTTTCTTTTTAAAACAAATAAATGTAAGAGAATTACTTAAATTATTTAAAAATTATTACATATCAAATATAAGTATGTATATTACCTGCCCCCAATTTTTTTTCTTTTTAATTATTTTATTTTATTTTTAGATATTATTTATGGAAAATTTTTTACTATGTCGGCATATATATATATATATATATATATATATGTATGTATGTGTTTACAGAAATGTATGTCTTCACACCTACATGTGTGCATATGTTAATTCTAGCTGAGAGATTTTAAAGATAAATTCAGCTTAAGTATGTCAGTGTATTTGGGTGGGTATTTCTATGTGTGTGTTGAGATTCATCATTGTTGGGATCCCTCCTTTTTGAAGGTCATTTTTTGTAGGTGCACATCTTTGTTGGGATCCGTCATTGTTCATGTTCATCTTTTGATGTCCATTTTTAATGTTCAACTCTGTTAAGCTCCATCTTTATCAGTGTCCAATGTTTGTAGGTGACAATCTTTGTTTGAGATCTATCATTGTTCGTGTTCATCTTTGTTGGGTGTCATTAACAACTCACTTGATGGAAGATTATTGTCAAGAGTAAATGAAAGATTTTTTTTCTTTCACTTAAATGACCAGTTCGCTAGATTTAATCTTGCAGAGTCCCAGTCCTAACGCATCTGCAATTGAATGAAATAATAATATTAACAATGGAGATTTTAGATTTTCTGTTTCTTGAACCAAAAAATTCTAAAATTTAATTCCATCAATTTTCAAACCATAGATCAAATGAATGTTGAACTCTTTGGCTATTTTTCTGAAATTCCAAGTTATTTAATATTGTTTGATTCCTTAAAAACTCAGTGTGATCTTGACTTCAACCCACTTGATTTTTAACACTATTAAATCTATTCTTTGCAATTCTATCTACTCAGTCTAACATTGTCTCAGTTGTTTAATTTATTTTGGTTTATTTGGTTATTTATTTTATGATTTTCCTTGATGTCGAGACAGGGTGCATCAGATAATTGAGAACAAATTATAATGGCAAGAAAACAAAAATATCAAAGTGAAAAAGTCAGTATGTTTTCAAAAGGATTGTTAAAGTTCAACTGAGAAAAACCAGATAAAGGTTAATCAATAAAACTGCCTTGAATCTCAAGGACACAGCCTTGGAAATGACTGCCTACAAGAATCTAGTGTAGATCTTGTTCGTATTGGGTATTAGATCCACAATACTAGCCTTCGATAAGCTCCCAGTATTGTGGAACAACTGCTTGATCTCCTTCTTGAATTTTATTATTTCATTTTTATTACATTTTTACATTTTTCATCCAGATTATATTTGTGGAGAAACTGTCCATAAGGTTGATAATATTTTAGTTTCAATAATTACAAGCATCTGAAACCATTATCATTGTTTACCCATTTACATAATATGAATGACTCAAGTGAAATTGGCAATAAAAAATAACTAAAAATTAATATGGACAAAATAAAGAATAAATAAATAAATGATGGTTGACAATGCTTCATCCAAAAATAAATATAATCTTTAATTCTGTCTTCTAAGATAAAATTTGAATCAATTCTGATTTTTGGAACCAATGTTGCTTTCATGATGCCATGCATATTTGTACCAAATCCTGAAGAAATAAATTTTATATATTCTTTTGTCTCTGCTATGTGTCATTTTATTTCAGGACATTGTCGATTACAGCTCTCCACAATTTCCTGACCTTCATAGCTATTAATAACTTTTGTCATTTTGTTACTTTCCTAAACCTTCTTCTGCTATTCATTAAATGAAGTTCACTTTTGGTTGGTTATGTATTATTTGCTTCTGTTTCTCTTAACTTCAATCTCTTCTGTGAGGATTAAAATTGCCAAACCCGAGAAATGTCAACTCTTTCTTGCTGATATTAGGTATAAGTGGCCCCTTTTTCTTCCCATTTTCTCTACAAATTTGTCATTGCCCATATGTTTGCTCCATGGAATTCTCAGCCTGCTTCTGGAGAACCACATTTTCTTGCTTCAAGTCTCTTCTTCATCTCTGAGAAGATTGTCCAGCATTCATTGTGATATAGAAGGACTGATATTATGTAACAGTTCTGTAGTCTCTCCTTTCTCAAATGAGTTGTTAGGAATAGACATTTTCTTTTGGGGTATAAACATTTAAAAAATCTGTGAGATAAGAGATATGATATATGTGTGTGGGTGTGTGTGTATATATATATATATATATATATATATTTTGTGTGTGTGTGTGTGCACACACACACACACACACACACACACACACACACACACACACACACACACACACACATATATATATATATATATATATATATATATATATATATAAAAGTGCACAGTTAATACCCAGTGACAACAGTCTGTTTCATGGTAAACACAATCATCAGGCCATGTGCATTTTATTTTTGCTTAGCTTTTTATATATACAGGTCAGTGATGCATTGTGGGTATACTATTGCATTGTGGGTAATCTACTGTATTATTTTAATGTAGTAAAAATTTGTTTTTGTGTGTGTATTTTGAGATGAGTTCTGATCATTTATTTAGTAGTTTGTTTTGGTGTAGGAAGGTAATTATAGCTATATTTTCCTTCAGACAGAGTTTACAGATTTGGATTGATTGTTGTAGGCTGATGTTCTTTTTCTTATTTTCCATATGTTGGTGTGATTTGGTTTTTGTTTTTAATCTCGCAGATATGTTTAGAAAGCATTGTTTATTCTGCAGTTACACATGCATTTAATTTGTTCATGTGGTTTCTTGGTTGTTTTCCTGTTGTGATTTTTTTATTATTTATGTCATGTTCTTGGTGCAGTTGTAACTGATTTTTACTGTGTTTCTGAATATCTTGTGCAGAGTGCTACATTTGTCTTTACATTTTTGTTGTAAAGTGGATCGAATCATGTGATATTTCTTTTTTTGTTTGCTTTTTTGTGCTGCATGGTGTGTATGTGAATGTTGCTGGGAATCCACTATCTTTTAGGGCTGTTTCATAGTCTTTCTTAGCTTTGTTGAATATCATTTCACTGGAAGAATTGTCAGTTAATTGATTGTTGTATCTGCTTGATTATTGATGGCAGTTGGTGGACGGTGTGCGTATATGCAATGCTTTGTCATTAGGTTTTCTTTATGGTTTATATGTACTTATTTTTAGGTTGAAGGTGACATCAAGAAAATCTACTTCATTTAATGTCAAATCCCATATTTTTAATATTATGAGACCATTGTCCCTGTAGAGTCCTATATTATTTCTATCAATTATTTTACTTAGTTCATGTAGCAAATATGTATCTATGAGTTCACATGTCTCTGCACCACCAAAGCTCCCCATTGTAGTGTCAAAGGTCCCCTTTCTTTATCCATGCATCTTCATTGTCAAATAGTAGTGATTTTCAGGAGTGTTTAATGATTTTTATTTCATTTGTGTTTATTTTAATTTGTTCTTGAGCTAAGGAGATGGTTTATCTAGCATGGGTTCTGTTATAGAATGGTAAAATTCCTTTATATCTAGTTGTATAAATTGGAAATTATGCTTGTTTGTTAGATTGGAGAACTCATCTATAGTTGTTTTTTGTGTTTTTCCACTGATTTACTCTTAACTTCTTTAATTCTGAATTAATTCTTTCTAGTATCGTTTTACTTATTTTACCTAGTTCACTTTTGGTTGGGTTGGGGTGTATGTTGGTTTTGTTCTGAAAGTATCCTTGTGGTTTTTTAGTGTAACAAATGCTTGCGCCTTAGTGATGCAATTTATTCACTCATCTAGGTTTAATTTTTGGGCAAATGTTTTAGCTTCCTTATTGATATTGTGTTTTATTGTTTTTTGTGTTTTTTGTATGTTCTAGCTATGTTGTCCTTGAGTAATTTATTGTGTGTAGGGGGCTTAGTTCATATAAATTTTTAGTTTTATCTGCTGCAATAAATATGTTAGTTGAATTGTTCATTTTAGTTATATCTTTTTTAGTTATTTTTGAAGGTATCTTTTTGTTCTTACATAGGAAAAATATTCATCAAATTCATACAAAAACACTTCCCTGCATCAAGCATTGTCCACAAGATATTCAACAAAAACACTATAAAAATCATCTACAATTGCAGCACATAGAACATTGCATAAATAATAAAAAGCCCAACAGGAGAACAATCAACATACAACCTGAACAAATTAAAATGTTATATTAAGCGTGTATGAGAGTGAGTGCAAAGAATAATGAGGTTTAAAGCAAAACCATGATTATTGTTGGTAGAGAGTGTACAGGAACAGGTTGGTAGTTGAATCATTTCTTGTGCTGGCATGGTTGAGGTCGCAGGATATGGTTGTTGAATGTTTGGTTGATGGGGGTCAAGGTTGTAGGTCTGTTCTGCGGAATGGAAGTCGCTGCATTGACTGTGAAGGGAATGCTTTGTAAATGAGTTGAGGTAGACCTGTTCTGTGGAGTGGATATCACTGGGGCCAAATGTGAAGGGAATGCCTTGTAAACAAGTTGAGGTAGGCTGAGATGATGGCAGGTGTTGGGAGGCCTGTTGTGTGGGACGGAGGTCATTGGTGTCGATTGTGAAAGGAATGCATTGCAAACAAGTCAAGGTAGGCCGAGGTAATGATGAGTGTCGGAAGGCCTGTCCTGTGTCAACTGTGAAGGAAAAGTTAAGGTACTGTGGAGTGGATGTCACTGGGGTCAACGGCAAAGAGAATACCATGTGAACAATTTGAGGTAGGCTGAGGTGACGGTGGATGTTGGGAGGCCAGTTCTGTGAAATGGAAGTCACTGTGACAGCTTTGAAGGGAATGCCTTGTAAGTGAGTTAAAGTAGACCTGTTCTGTGGAGCAGATGTTGCTGGGATCAACTGCAAGAGAAATGCCTTGTAAACAAGTTGAGGTATGTCAAGGTGACAGTGATTGTTGAAAGGTTAGTTCTGTGAAACTGAGGTCTCTGGTGTCAATTCAGAAGAGAAAGTCTTACAAACAAGTCAAGGTAGACTGAGGTGATGGAAGATGTTGGGAGGCCAGTTCTGTAGGACAGAGGTCCCTGTGTTGACTGTGAAGGGAAAGCCTTGTAAATTAGTCAAGGTAGATTGAAGTAATGGAAGATGTTGGGAGGCCAGTTCTCGAGGACAGAGGTACCTGCGTTGACTGTGAAGGGAATGCCTTGTAAATGAGTCAAGGTAGACTGAGGTGATGGAAGATGCTGGGAGGCCAGTTCTGTAGGACAGAGGTCCCTGCGTTGACTGTGAAGGGAATGCCTTGTAAATGAGTCAAGGTAGACTGAGTTGATGGAAGATGCTGGGAGGCCAGTTCTATAGGACAGAGGTACCTGCGTTGACTGTGAAGGGTATGCCTTGTAAATGAGTCAAGGTAGACTTGTTCTGTGGAGCGGATGTTGCCGGTATCAACTGCGAAGGTAATGCCTTTTAAATGAGTTGAGGTAGGTTGAGGTGACAATGTCATACTATTTGTTGTTACCAAGTTTTCTTATCAATATAAAATGTTATGTGCTGAGAGACATTGAAACAAGAAAGGTTAATCCCAAAAACCCATGGAAAGAATTGAGGATTTAATTCACATATAAACGACTTGAAATGTATGTTGAGTAGTTTGAACAATGGAAAAGTGACCCAGACTGAGGCAGCGATGTTGATTGACACACAGCAGCAAATGCAAGCTGTAAAGCAAAATTTTCATTTTTCATAAACAATGAATTTAGTGAGAGATAACAATATGAGAGAATGGAAGGATTCTTTTATTTCACCAATTTGGGTGCATGTCAATAAATACGAATTTGGCAGACGAGTCACAGAAGAAAGAGGAGTGGAGACAAGACCAGAGACAGGAAAGAGATCCATGTGATTATCTGCTGATCAAAGCCTCCAACTTCAGCCTTGTACCAAACTTTACCAAAGCAGCAATTCAGATTTTACGAAATTTTATGTGAAATTTGATATAAACCAATTATTGTATGGAGGACAGATATAAAATCAGTATTTACTTTTGTTCAATTTATTTGATTATTATTTTTCTCCCTGTACACCTTCGTCTTTACATTAACACTCCACTTTAAATTTGTAAAGAAAACACAAGAATGAATGACAAGAGATCAATGAAAATCAACAAGTCAACATGTATTTAAAACAAGCATATACATATAATTCTGTTAATAACAATAAAGATTAAGTCACACGAAGTGGTTTCCCTTGTATTGTGTGAAGAACAAATGTATGTTTTAATAATGTTTTTTGTTTAAATTTGTTGGTAGTTTAAGAATGTTTGATGTTTGAGTTTGAAAGTTGAAATACTTGTGCAGAAGAATGATATAGTTCAAATAGTTCACTTGGCTTGAAAACAGACAGTACACTGTGTTGTGTGAGTGTACTTTATATCTGTGTGTGTTTATGAGTAGAAAATTGAATATACACATAAGTGATTTAGGTTGTGAAAATTTATAATCTACTGAAATTATTTCTTTAATTTCTACTTTTATAGATGTAAGGTGGCTCCCAGAATGAGCGCGGGAAAGATATTGAAGAAAGTGTCATTTAATTTGATTGGCCAAAAATCGACCAATCGTTGATTTTTTTCTATAGCTAGTTTGGTGAAGCAAAAACACGAGAAATTTTTATGCGGCTCGTGCGATGCGTAAATTGTCTGTACAAAAGGTATTGTTTATTTTCCGTTCAATTACTGTTGCATAATTTGTGGGAATGGTGTACGTAGGTGTCCACTACAAGTTCATCATCGTTGGTGCTAGTTCTGGGTCTGATCAGCTGGGTGGAATGTAACTAATTTGGTCTTCCAGGCACTGAATATGATCAGCCAGTTTTTATTATAATGGCCAAGAAATTTTCTAGAAATTATGTGTCCTCCAACAGGAATTGAACCTGTGTCCTACACAGAAACATCATTTGATCTAACATGCTATACCACTCAACTACAGAGGAAGCGTCTAGTTAGCAAAGTCCAAGTTACTGTTTTTAAACAAAAAATTTCCTAGGATCTATCTGAAACAATTATATCTGATTGAAGCGTATCTTAATGTAAACAAATGACAATATATATTATGAAATGGACTAAGACCGACAATCATTTTACTATATTTTCTGTTTATAGTTTATTTTTTTCATACAATTATTTAAGTAAATGTTCTGTTTTAATAAATAGAGGAAATGTCTAGTTAGCAAATTTGTTGTTTAAAAACAGTAATTTTAACTTTGTAATCTATGACTAGACAAATATAGATGGTTAGATATGACTAGACAATCATAGATAGACAGATATGACTAGACAGTCATAGACAGATATGACTAGACAGTAATATATGTCAGAAAGGAGATCAGCTGCCAAGCTCTAGTCATTGATGGTTTTGCACCCAAATAACGTATCATCAGCATAGATATTCCCAAAAGATGAGAGTATACTCTTAGGCAGGGTCATTTATATAATGTAGAAAGACGGCTGGACCAAGATGTTATATGATGAGCAGATATAAGTGAAACCCTGAGCAGTTCAGATATTTACAAATGGAGAATGTTATGTCACCTACACGGAGTTGAATAACCTTCCTCTGTATTCCAAATGTGAAGAGAAAGCTGCACTCAGACAGCTTTTCCCCAAGAACTGCTACTTTTCAAAACAGATACCCACATGGTTGCTTCTCTGCACAGTACACTCTTAACCTCTTCAAGTCATGGGCCAGTTGTTATCTATCCTCCTTGTCCTTATAATTTTCGCTTCTTATCTCTTTCTCTTATCTTAATTTTTCAATATCTCTCATAAAAGTGTATGTATATATGATTGTGGACCATATCTATCTAAATGTCTGTGTGTGTGTATCCAGAATGTATTCTGCCATTTTGATTATCTTGATTAATTGGTTCTACCTTGGGAACCAGTCAGTATTGCACATATATGAACAGACACTCTCCAATGATGTTACTCAGTTGGCATTGATCATACTTTTTACTGTGTTACTAGTGCATTCCATGTAAGCCAATTCTTCACATCTTCTGCAAGATTTTTTTGTAAAATCATCTCATCCCTTGGGTCATCTTTTGGTCTGTCAACCACTTGCTCCTACATTCCAGAATTGGTGCCTTGTGACTTCTAACATATTTCCAAAGCTAAATTTGCTACAAACAAATGGACAAGATTAAAGTGAATGTGATGAAACAGTTGATGTCAATCTTAAATGAGAGTTTCTGTTAACCAGAAATGAATAAAAATATTCAATCTCATATTTTCACTATATCAATATTTGTTCCTGTTTTTGATTGCATGTTTAATTGCATGCTGTTAAATAATAATGAGACCTAAAAGACAAAATTGGCCTTGAAGAATGTGATACTCACAGGACATATCAAAGCCAAAAGGGAAATGGAGACGGGCAGCAGACTACTTACTAGACTGGTTTATGTAAATAGATGCCAGAACGGAAAGTGGAAGATATGGTAAAAAGATGAGTTTTAAAAGAGTGTTTCATATCAGCTTTTGGTAATGTCCAACAGATTTCAGACAAATAGAACAACTCTTTGAAAAGCCATTTTATTGTGTTTTATGAAGTATTAATGTTTCAAATAAAATCATAGAGAAAGAGACCCAATTTTTCTTGCATATAAAAGTTTCTTTATAAAGTTCAGTATATTTAAAAGCCATTTTGGCCTAAAGTAAGTGTTTAAAAAACAATTTATAACTAAAAGCAGCAATAAAATGTTTATTTCTTTTTGCTGTCTAGTCTTCTAGAATATTTTGGCAAAGACTCGGATGATGAAAATCAAACATTATGACAATTTATATTTGACAGACTGTATACAGTAGATGAATATTCAAAGGATTTCAATTTCAGAAATGCAACACATTATTGAAAAAAGTCAATAAAATGGGAAATATCTCATACACACACACACACACACACATATATATATGTATGTATGTATGTATATATATATAGAGAGAGAGAGAGAAAGAGAGAGAGAGAGAGTGAGAGAGTGAAAGATACTATAATTTTATTATGATTGATATATGAACCCGATATAACTTTTTCACAGTTTTCAATAAATAACCCATTACTCTTTTGAAGTTATATCTTTTTGTATAGATTTTACACAATCCTATATGTCTAAGATTAAAAAATAAATATCAATAACTATACTATAATAATTTTTTTAATTATTTCACACCAAGCAAGCCAGTAAAGCCACTAAGATTCAAGAGGTTACTGAGTGTGAAAGAATATGAGAAAAAGAAAACCATTATTAAATAGAGAGAATGTACAGGAATTAAGACGGAATTTAATATTGCATTTAAATTTTTGAAAATCAAAGTTGACTGAGAAGCAAGAAGCAAGAAGAGAGTTCCATAATCTAGAAGTGCAAGAGAAGAAAAATAAAATAGTAAAATAAAAAGTAAAATATATTTATTTGTAACATGAAGAACAATGCTTGTGTGGCATAATAAAACCTCAGACCATCAAAAAAATTATTACAAATATTTCTAATAAGAACAGATATGATAAGATGAAATTCACTATGAAAATTAAGGACAAAGTGGAGAAAATCTTTGTGTGACACGTTTTGTTCTTTAGGACTTCTTCAGACTTAAGGGATGTTCCATTTGTTGTAACTATACATATACATGAAGGTGAGAAGAAACTGAAACTTTAATCTTTTAAATTAAATTTTATTATATATATGTTAGGGTATATAGTCTAACCAATTTTGTTTAGTTTCTTTATGCATTTATTTATATTTTCATCATTTTTATTATTAGGTATCTGACATTGTCATAATAAAAGATCTGACAAGAAAGGTGAAATGGTAAAAGAACCAGAAAACAAATTTACTGGGGATAATCTTGTGATTAAACCATATCTATGCACTTTCACCTGAGTAAATTACTTTCTCCTATATTTAGCATATAAAGATAGGTATATCCTGAAATTTACACACACACACACACACACACACACACACACACACAAAACTCACTCACTCACATATGTGTGTGAGAGCATGTGAATGTGTCTTCATGTGTTTGCGTTTATGCATATGTGTGTGGCAGAATATCCTATATATATATATATATATATATATGAAGAAATATAGTCTTAAGGTGTGCTATATTTATGGAATAAAGTGCTCAATATCAGAGATAGAGCATGTGTAAATATAAAGAGGCGACAGTCTGTTTCATGCTAGATGCAATCATCAGGCCACGAGTGTTGACAATTGTGTCCAGCATGAAACAGACTGTCACCTCTAAGTGTTGACTTCAATGTTCACTTTTATATATATATATATATATATATATATATATAAAAATATAGTTTTAAGCTATGCTATATAAGACACTGAGGGTGTTGAAACAAAATGGCTATTTTGTAGTGATTTTATAACATATGTTATAAATATTTTTTTTATAAATAACAATTATATCTGCTCTACTTTGTATTGAGCACTCTTTTTAAGAATAGTAATTGTTGGTTATTGGAATTCATTCGTATACACCAATTATATACTTAGGTATATATATATATATATATATATATATATATATATATATATATATATATATATATATATATATATATATATGTATATATATATATATATATATATATATATATATATATATATATATATATATATATTTGTGAGTAAAAAAGTGCTCAATATCAGATATTGCATATGTAAATATAAAAGTGGATATTGAGTTCAACACTGATCAGTGACAGTCTGTTTCTTGTCTGAATTCAATCTTCAATCCATACAAATTGTTAAATTCACTAGAAATGGGGTGAGAAATAACTGAGCAGTACTAAAAATATAAGTTGGATGAGGATATCCCCCCCACCTAGACATGACCAATGGAACAAGAACAATCTACCCCTGTAGACAAATAAAGCATTCAGTTTGTAATTCACAGCAGCTTACCTGAATCAATATACAACTGAAGAAGTCCAGAACATACAATGGCTGAAACATGATAACAAGAAAGATGTAGACAATATTTCAAATATAAAGTGATAACATTCCTCATCCCAGAAATTCAGATGTAAAATGAAAAGCTTCATCGCAACCTTAACAGCATTTGTTGATTACACTGGTTGACACGATTTTTGGTGGCAAGAAACAAAACATGTTCTATAACCAAATTGATGGTGCTGATTCTGAAAATCACCTTAGTTTTTCATGGTTAGCTACCATTTTTGCTGTACTGAAATTGCTCATTTTTTGAAAAAAGATCAATTTATAATCTTGGTGGATCACAAAATTTAGTTAATAAAGGTCATAGAAATCCATCATTTTTCAGGTAGGCTGAGCAATTTATGTCAGCCACCTGAAATAAACTAATTTTTTATAAGAAAAAAGTCTTTTTGAGCCCAAAATTTTAAAATAGAAATACTTTATCAACAAAATTTAAACTAACTGATAAATTTTATTGGTAATACTCTTTAGTAAACCGATAATTAAGATGACATCAAAAAAATGAAACCCTAAAATCTTCTGTTTGATAATCATAAATTTATGCCATCACTTTATCCCTTCCCTATGGAAGGAAACCAAGCACATTTTGTTTTCACAGTTGTAAAAAATTCTAATTAAATACATCCAATTGAATGCACCTATTTCATTGTACATGATACTGCTGGAGTATCAAAAGGGACTTAAATAACATTGAACATAACAGACAATCAATAAAGAGAAAATATTTACCTTAGTTCTTATGTTCACAAAGGTTTTATTTCTGCTGTTAGTTTATTAAATGATTTGATGAAAATACTTGTTGGTTTTTGTTATATAAAATCATGTTTATTTTTAAAACACTTAGGGTCTGATTGTTATTGCAAAAATAGTATTTCTCAATAAGCAGACCAATATTTGTTGGTTTAAATATGAATTGAGAGGTTTCTATGATTTTATTTCAAGAAACATTGCCATTGGTCAATATCATAAATACAGAAAACAAATGAAAAAATGCTATTTTAACAAAAATGAGTCATTTCTGTACAGCCAAAACGGTAGCTAACCAAGAAAAAGTAAGGTTATTTTTAGATTCAGTGCATTCAATTTTAGCTAAAAATGATGTTTGGTGTCTTGACACTATTTTGAAAATTTTTTTTTTGTTGACCAGTGTTATCAGTTTTTCTGAAAAGTATGATTCCTGCTATACAAGTCTTCACCATGAGAATCAAATCCTTTACATAGATAGAAGTTTTCTGGTTCAGTTCCAGACTGAACTCTAAACCCTCATTTATTGAAGGTGTCCCTTGCTGATGTCTTAATTGACATAACACACAGAATCAATGAGGCAATTGATAATAAATTCATCACAAGAGCAATCTCAGAATCCTTTAACAAGATATGGCATGGAATCTCTGGACCTGTCAAATCCTTCCTATCAAGTAGATCATTGGTGGTTGTTATCAATGGTCAGGCTTCTGAAGTCCATGAGGTCAATGCTAGTATCTAACAAGGCTTATTACTCAGTCCTACCCTCTTTCTGCCTATTATCAATCTGCCTAAGAATGTTCTCAGATCATTAGTAAATATCTCTAAAGATGATACCAAAGTCTATGGGTGTATCTAGAGACTAGCTGGTGCATGGATTTCACATTTACAATAGTTCTAACAGTTCAACAGAGAAAAACCGGCTTGTAACTTTTAATCTCTTCAAAACAAAGCTAGTAACATTTCATCATTACCAAAATGATTTTGAATTCTAACCAGTCATAATGAATGGTTGTACTCTCAAAGAGACTCTGTGCTTTGAGCATCTCTTAGAACTCAAGCATACCTCAGACTTCAAGTGAATGAACCATCACTAAAGAAAACACTGAAAAATGTTTAATTCCTTGTTCTTCTCTATTAAAGACTGGGCTTCACCAAATCAGACCCAAAATAAAGTCTTCCTGCTAAATCTATTCTGGAACTCAATTCTTTCTTTCCAGCCTTGACAAAATATATTTATGCAGCCTTGTGTATGATGAATTATTTTTTACTCTTCAACCCCTTCCCCACATATACAATATCACAACCCTCTCACTACTCTATCGCTACTTCAATGGAAATACTTCTGATGAGATACACTCCGTAGTTCTAACAATTCAGACCTTTACAGTTAAGTCCTTCCACACCTTATACACAGGGGTAGACCATCCTCATTCACTTTGTATAATATTGGTAAGGAAGAACTTCCATTCAGTCAGCTTCTTCCCAAGTGCTACTGTTTTGTGGAACAATCTCTTGAAAGGATACACATCCCCAACCACTGTTAGAGTCAAATCTAGGATAATCTGTTATCTATCCTACATATCTTCATAATCTACAATACTTATGTCTTATTAATCCCATTCATTAATACCTCAAGTGTCTCTTGGGCACAGTATTGGAGGAACAATAGTATAAAAAAACAATCAAAGAGTGCATATATATATATATATATATATATATATATATATATATATATGTTTTGAACAATAAAAAATATTAAAAAATTAAAATTTTCTGACACTATGGGTTGTATATTAATATTATTCTGTTTTATTATTTCATTTAGGTTCCTTGACTAGTTTCAACCAACATGGCCATCAACAGGAAAAAATAATCCCATCTTGTTAGTAGCAGTAAACTACTGGAGTGAATGACTGTTTCTGAAGAAAATGAACTTTATTTGTAGTTTTCCTTTGTTTTTTTATCATTAATTTTGATCAGTCCTTGTGTTGGTCAAATGGCCTCTTTCAAGTTGTTTTTACGATAGAGGCTGGGAGATTCAAAATATATATATATATATATATATATATATATATATATATATATATATATTTTGAATATTACTCACTTTTTGCCCCCACCATACTTTGAATTATGGCACTTTGTGACCACAACATGTTTTGTCTGACCTTTCAAACACTTGATGAATATTCATGAATGTACTCAAATTTAAATATCTTAATAAACAAATGACATCCTTGCATTTATCTATAAATATGTGCAACAAAATAAACTCTACACCTTGATAAAGAACCTCGGCAGACAAGGTACATGAGCTAAGAATAGTTTTTCCTGTTGTTTTTTATTCATTTTGTTCCTTTACAGATACAGCCTGAAAATAATTTATACACATGTCTATGTGAGCATGTGCATGTGTGGCTAAAATTTTATTCCTGATAATTAAGAAAAATTAATAATGCATGAGAATGGAATAAAATATTTCCAAAATGATAATATCTTGTCAAATCACCAATTAATAAAAGTAGATAGGTTTGTTTATTGTCCTGTTCACACACCTCCCCAGTATTTTGAACAGGAGTAACGGTTCATCACTTGTTTCTTGTTCAGGATTGGGTTTCAAGTTCCTTCTAAAGTTTTCTCATTTCCTTTCACTCCCAATAAGAATTCTTTGTGTCTTGGTCACATTATCACTGTCATGCTTGAGATGTGAATTAATTAAAAAAAAAAAAAATTCTGAAAAAATATCATAAGTGAATCCAATTTGATAAACTCACTCGTCTTAAGCTCCAAAACACTTTCAATTAACTTGTCTCTCAAATTTCCTGGCTGGATTCACGCCAAACTTTTTTATCAGCAGACTGTCAAGGACCTTGAAAATGACATCAATTTTTCTTTGTTTTAACCATATTTTAATTTCATCAATAGCATTAGTCCAGGCAATACTAATGTCCTTTTTCATGAACCATAATTCAAGCTCAAACTAATTTTTTCATATGTCTATGGTAAGAATATTTATGGCCAATTAGGCTTTTGAAATTGCTTCATAAATCCAATTTTCTGATGCTTTGTTTATTTGACCATTCTTGCCTTTTTTCAACCAGTCAACACCAGATTTCTTTGTTTTCACTAAATTTTCTTAATGTCCTGAAAAGTTTGTGGTAAAATCAATGAGTAGATATGTCATATAACTGAGTGTTACTAAAAACAGAAGAGATCTTATATGAACTTACTCACAGAAATATAAATTGCCCTTCAATAAATGATGCAGACTAGTATTTGACAAGTAGTACACCTTTTCTCAGATGTAGCACTTTCCTACTAATTTTACCATGATACTCAGTACTACTTATGGTGTATTACTTAGTGAGGAGATGGGCATCAGCAATTAAACTTCTTTACTCTAGAAATGTTACAAGATTATTGCTCTAACCAACCAACCAACTCTATAATCCAGATGAACATGAACAAATAATTCAGCTTTGCCCTAGAGATGCCTGGAAGAACCCAGAATGCTATCCAGACAGATTCTTAGATCAAAGAAACAACCAATCTATTAATTTAAAAATATGAGAAACAGGTGCTTTGACTTGTAAGAGAAAATAAGAACCTCTTTTAGCCAAAAATGGCCATTTTGGCACAGGGACTTGTATTTCAATAAAGGAAATTACATGCACGGTGAAAACGGGAAAGTTTTCCACAGGCCATTTTTGCATTTCATTCAAATAGTAATACATTTTTCCTTTCAGGTAGATATTGGCCGCACTATTTTTTGGTTTCTCTGATATAATCGATGATATTGGCATTCTTATGAGCAGACGGATTCAATTGGCAATAATTTTATTGATCATGAGATGCAATAAAGATTCCTGTTCATGTTGACTAATGAAGTGAAATGGCTGTGGAATATTAAAAGGAAGGATTGAAATCATATCATGTTCATATATAGCAATGTCACAAACCAACACCACTATCATCACCAACTGCTACCACCACCACCACTGCAACAACAATAATCACTATGAAGAAAATTTGCCACCATCATCATTGTTTTCTATTATCTTAAAAGGCAACATTTGGCATCAGCATCCTCCCCCTCATCATTATCATCATCCTCATAAGCATCCTGCAAGCACCTGGATTATCACCCTTTCTCCTCCTTGTCTTTCATGTCATTGTCCATTCTTAGAACTCTTAGAATTCTTAGAGATATTATAACAATCTTCCTCTCATTTTCTCAACATTGTTCAACACAGAATTTTCAAATTGGACAGATGGTGCTAATTCCAATAAAAATGCTTGTAGTCAATTCAATGGTTGATTAACAAAATCAACCATAAATCTTTGTAAATCAAGGATGTTTTTTCTTCAGAATTGTTTTAATTCTTAGTCATTAATGTTGTTATTTATGTTGATTGCTTTCTGTTATTAGAGTTTCATGGATACAATTTCTTTCACTATATTTTTGCTTCTTAAAATTTTACTAATTGAGTTTGTAAAGGTTACAGTTACTTTTACTTTATGAGAATACAGGATGAGAAAGTAAAACCTGTAGTAAAAAGTTTCCATTGTCATCCCCATCTTTGTTGCCATATTTATCACAATATTTCAGCCATTGTATGTCCCAGGCCTTCTTCAGGTGGTTGGAATATCAAACTGAATATAATAATAATACCTCATCTCAGAAATATAAACATATACTGAAAAGTTTCCACCAACCACAAAACCAAATGATAAAAAACCAAATTCACAATAAAGAGTACACTGTCAACATGATTTTTTCAGAGCCATTGTAGAAAATAGCTCCAGAGAAGGACAAACAGCAAAGAATCATGAATAAATTGATCCTAAAAGTATCCTCAAAATTATTTGTGCATCCAACTACACTGTCTACAAAACCCTTGATATAGACAATGTCATTCCTTATTAGAAAACCCTAGATATAGACAATGTCATTCCTTATTAGAAAACCCTTGATATAGACAATGTCATTCCTTATTAGAAAACCCTTGATATAGACAATGTCATTCCTTATTAGAAAACCCTAGATATAACAATGTCCTTATTAGAAAACCCTTGATATAGACAATATTAGAAAACCCTTGATATAGACAATGTCATTCCTTATTAGAAAACCCTTGATATAGACAATGTCATATTAGAAAACCCTTGATATAGACAATGTCATTCCTTATTAGAAAACCCTTGATATAGACAATGTCATTCCTTATTAGAAAACCCTAGATATAGACAATGTCATTCCTTATTAGAAAACCCTTGATATAGACAATGTCATTCCTTATTAGAAAACCCTTGATATAGACAATGTCATTCCTTATTAGAAAACCCTAGATATAGACAATGTCATTCCTTATTAGAAAACCCTTGATATAGACAATGTCATTCCTTATTAGAAAACCCTTGATATAGACAATGTCATTCCTTATTAGAAAACCCTTGATATAGACAATGTCATTCCTTATTAGAAAACCCTTGATATAGACAATGTCATTCCTTATTAGAAAACCCTAGATATAGACAATGTCATTCCTTATTAGAAAACCCTTGATATAGACAATGTCATTCCTTATTAGAAAACCCTAGATATAGACAATATCATTCCTTATTAGAAAACCCTTGATATAGACAATGTCATTTCATTGTGCAAAACCTGATATGTAGGCAATGTCATTAAGAAATAGAATTGAGACTTCATTAACATCTGTGAAAACAAAATTACAAAAGACCAAACAATGTTCATGATTAAAATTAGCTGCTGAGCTAAAAAGGAATCATAAGACTTTTGGAATAGTCATGCATAATGATCTGGACCTTAACTAACATTGTCTATGGAGGTTAGGAGGCTGTAAAATTGTTACCAAGTTCTTGGACTCAACCAGAATAAAGGAGTCACAATTAAAATTTTCTCTGATGAGAAAATATTCATAATGAGATCTGTTTTGAACTGCCAAAATGATTGGTACCTTGCAGTGTTAATAGTCGATGTCAAGGGTATCTTCATGACCACCAGCAGGAAAAAAATGACCTTATTCTTTTACAAACATGGAGAAAATGTGGGTACTGATGCCTGTTGCAAGGTCCTGAGGTACCATGTTTTGCCATGACTCAAAGCCATGACTCTCAAGAAAATAATGGCAACCACATTGAATAAATCAGTTGTTTTAATATTATCTATGAGCTTGATTAATAACCTTTTGTATTAATTAACCTTTTGTATTAATTAACCTTTTGTATTAATTAACCTTTTGCTCCCCACCCCCACCCTTCACATTTACAGAACATTTTCCTTTTTAAAGTTCTTTTTAGAAATGCATTTTTTATTTTTTTGACTATATTTTTAGAGAGCATTTCTTTGTTTTTATTTTTTACAGTATTTTTTCCTTATCTATTGTTTATCTATTGTTTATTTTGGCAAAACTTTATTTGACAGCAATAATAATAATAATAATAAACCTAGAAAAATCACATAGGGAGAATTGTGACTGAGTACAAAATTATAGACTTCCAAAACACTGCCATTGTTTATTTTCTGGGGATTCTCCAAAAGGTTCTTGTGTTTTGAGCCATTCTGTTGACACCATGCCTCAAGAACAGAATTGACATTGACTATGTCAATGGGTAACATTAAAATAATAATGAGAAGAAGAAGAAGAAGAAAACTGAATCAGATAACTGTATGCTAGAAAATCATGGTTGATGGTACTTTTCATTACACCAGCAGACCACAAAGAAGATCTGAAAGAGTTTATGAAGTTTCAATAACAATTAAGTTCATAGTAATGCCAATCATTATAAGAGCACTGGAAACAGTTCTAAGGTGCTGATAAAAAAAAATGGAGGAAATAGAAATTATAGAAAGACCTGGAAGTATCCTTATAAGTTCATTGTTGTAAACAACAACGACACTGAGGTGAGTGGTTGGCAAACAACAAGGAGACTTGCTGTCACTTAACTGTCATTATAAGCCATGATTTACTTGTATAAATACACAATGTGTGAATAATAATGACAATATGACAATGCAGCAAAATATTTCTGTTTAATATAAACAGAATATTTTATTTAATAAAGCCTAAAGTGATAACTGACTGAGAAAAGTTTAACATCTTTTCATTATTATTATTGTTTCTTCTCTTCTTCCACACTGTTTCTCATTTTCATCTAGAAGTCTTGAATTGTAGGTGTTCATTATCAAGTTATACAATCTCAAACAAATAGCACTGTTCGTGGAATATGTTCATAGAATATTTGCAATGCCAGACAATGAAGACTTCTGAAGCAATGAGATACTAGGCTTTATTTTGATTTTCTTAATGTAAGACTTTAAGTTCAGTGGTATAGAACTGCATGCCCCAATGATAACTGAGACAATTGTCGCCTAAATGTCCCACATGCTGGCAAACTCAATCTAGAGTTTGGTGTATTTCTTAAGCTTGTCAGTTTTTAAGTAATCATTCAATTTCAATCTCTTCTCTTTCTGTTGATTTTATTTATTTATTTATGCATTTTATTTATTTCTTTATTTCCAATTACTGTTACTAATTCTCTTAGTTTAGAATAATGTTCTTTGATGCTGATGCAAATTTTAGCTTCCCCTCCTCTCATTCATTTCAATACTTATTTTAAGTTCTTTGAATATGAATTTCTCAAAATATCCATGCTAGCATTGGTCAGTTAACCCAGCTGTATATCAGCCATGTTGAGGTTTGTCTTTCCTCTCTCCCAGAAAATAATGGTCAGCCTTACTATGCTTTCATTCTTGATTCCAGTGAGTTAAAATAGGCATAACATGATGTGGAATAAATACATTGAATCAAGTTGGTTCTCTGTGTCATGCCAGAAAGTTTTTCTCATTTGAGTCCATCTTTCAAATCTATAAGTCAACCATCCGTCCTTGCATGGAATATTGCCTGGTACTCCTGCTGTACGTCTTGAGGTCCTTGACAAAATCCGGAGGTGAATATGCAAGATGATAGGTGCTGATATGGCATCTAGTCTGCAATCACTATTCCACAGATGTACCATGGCCTCCCTCTGTCTCTTCTACAAGTATTTTCACGGCAACAGTTCCAACGAGCTACTTTCGCTGGTTCCCAGTCTACATGAATTTAAGTGAGCTACCAGGCTGGCATCTCGGTCCCACCCTTTCACTATCAAAATGATTAAATTTAACCATCTCTTCTACTCAAACAGCTTCTTCTCTCTCACTTCCCGTCTGTGGAACTCCCTTCCCCTTACTTGCTTCCCCTATGACTATAATCTTCAAATATTCAAGTGTAATGTCAATTGACATCTGACACCCTGAGCTTGTTACCCGTAATTCTCTGTATCCTTTCCCCATGCCTCTTTACTCTTGTTTTCAATCCTCTGCAACCCCTTGTGTGTTAGTGGCACTCCCACCTTGCTTGGAGTGAAATGCTTTAAAAAAAAAAAAAAAAAAGCAAGCATTTTCAACTTCAGTGATGTTTGGTTATGTGGCTTTAAGCAGTAGCATTCAGGAGGAGCAGGAGGGTGTGACAACCTCCAGCATCCATATGGGGAGAGCATTCAAAAAAAGAGTAAAATAAAAATTTAGTGTATATTTAATTTGAATAAAGTATTTATTTCAAGTTTCATCTGTTTTTACATATTTAAATTGTCTTTCTTTCTCAACATTTCTCAGTACTAGGCCCTGTAGGCCCCCCCTACTTGAGTCTTAGGGGGTCATTCAATGAAGGAGGTGGCCCTGAGCATCACCAAACATCCCCAAAACTCTGCACGTCACTGGCCTTAAGGATGCAGTCTGTTTCAAGATTCTGTTTGTTGTTTTCAATCACCTTCTCTGCTTGCGGCTAGAGAAGGTGATTGAACATGATTTCTCATTGACTTCATTCAAACTTCTGACATAAGTGCACCAGTGCAGATGGCAGACCCCACATTATCAATTATTCTTCTTATTATATCATTTTTTCCACTATCATAATCTAATGGCTCTTGCTGGTGATCAGGTGAGAAAATGTCTCCTCAAGATAGCAACATTGCCATCATTATTCTTGGCAATTTGTAGAATCTGAATAGTTTCAGTTCTTTCTTGAATTTTACCATATTTTGGTTTCCTTGCATGGAATCATTACAAGTTACATCTGGACAAAATCTCTTGTTGGTCTCCTTGGCAGAATCATTTTGAAATTTCAAAGAAACTGAAATTCATAATTTTTATTTCATTTGCCATGTTCACATCAAAGGATATAAAGAGACAATAACTCACCTTCAGTTTCTAAAAAACATTCTCAGTAGACTCATATATCCCAACTTTGGGGTTTGGACAGACTTAATTCTTTCACAAATAATATTTACTACAACTAAAATGGCAATGATGTTCTGGTACCTTTCTTATATCTTCATTTTTTTCAACAATAATAAATGTTATTAACTGTTTCACAAGTATTTCTTTCATCTTAATTTCACTTATTTTTTTTATCACAGTTATTTAGATATTATGTATCAGAAATAAAGAATGAATTTCTGACAATACTTAAACCTGTTTTCTTTCTGGTGACAGCTGCTTTTCTAATTTAGTTACAGGACAGCTGTAGAATGACTGAATAGTTGTGACAAATAGCAACTGAAATTATGATAAAAGAAATACTAGAAAAAATCTATACTGAATGATGAGGCTATGAATAATAAGAATTTAAGATATTTCTGTATTTATTTACGTCTTCCTAAGAGAAATGTCAATAGGTTTCAATATTTCAGTGATTATATGGACACTTATTACAAATCATATTCCATATTTTATAGATTTGTGGAATTGAAAATGTCCACAAGTGGAATTTTTTATGTTCTCCTCTATTTTGACTCTGAAAGATTGTAAAACAATTTTGTATTCACACCTCGTCAGTTAGAAATTTTAAATTCACACTTATTATGCACTCGAAAAATATTCTGACATTTTTATTCATGTGAAATTTTTTATTTTCATAACATTTTTTATTATTTTTGTTCTTATTAATTTTGTTTTGATTATTTTCATTTCCTTTCAACTTTGTAACCGCAACGACCATGATCAGAAACATCAGCAGCAGTGACGTGATCTTTAAAAGAAGTTTTTTCCTTTTCTTTTTTTTATAATCTTTTTGCCAGAATTTCCCTTTTAATTCCCATTTTGCGTTTTAATACAATTAAGCTGAATGCCGTTTCTTGCCACACCCACTTTAAATTAATATCACCTTTTTCATTTCCTCAACCAATTCTCTCTCTCACTCCACACCCTCTATTTTTCATCTACCAGGGTAGCTTTCATAAAAAAAAATACCACCTTTTAAATGATGTACAATTTAATTTTGTATTTTCCTTTCATATATTTTATGAGGTTTTTCATTCGTTTGCATTCCAATTCTCTATTAATTAATTCTTAATTTTACTCTCCTCCTTCTCATTGCAAAATTTATCAATGTGATCTATCAGCATCATTTTCCTAATTACTTGCTGAATCTCATTCCAGAACCTACAAATGG
This sequence comes from Acanthosepion pharaonis, assembly GCA_903632075.3. Taxonomy (NCBI): domain Eukaryota; kingdom Metazoa; phylum Mollusca; class Cephalopoda; order Sepiida; family Sepiidae; genus Acanthosepion; species Acanthosepion pharaonis. The sequence continues at coordinate 1,759,374 of CAHIKZ030000179.1, forward strand.
ATCCAATATTTTCTCACTCACTGTCAAATGCTTTCAGCACTCAACCGCTACTGGATCCAATGCATTCCCTCAATCCTGTATTTAATCCCCAGCCCTGAATCTTTTTTAAAAGAATGGAAACCATATTTCTTGGCCAACATTTTCAGTTCATTTTTATTGCTTTAAAAAATGTTGAAACTAGTTCTTTTATAAAACTATATTTTTATATATTTAGTCAAAGGTTTCATATTTACTCATTTTCAAGAATGTGCAGGTAATTCTGCCATCCAGGTTTTTTTATATTAAAAATCAGAATATCTGAATTCTAAACAGTAATAAAATAAAAATAAAGAAAACATGGTCTCAAGCCTGTTTAAAAAATTGTTTGTATTTACAAACATATGAAAATGAATTCAAAAGAGTCAAAATAGAGTAAAAATAATATTTAGTTGAATTAAGGCCTTTGGGTAGTTGATGCACTGAAAATCTGTAGTTTAAAAAAGACTTTGATCATCAGTGAAGATTCACTGACCATCTGAGCTGATGTTGTTGGAGATTAGTCATTTGAAGTCACCGATACATGTTTCTTTCAGGACATGCTGGAAGGAAGGAAAAAGCTATGTAGCAGCATCTTATCTGGTGAGACAGTCACATATCTGCTCTGAAAGTTTTAATCTGTGGGTTTTTATTAGAAATTTTTTTTCCCAAAAGTAGACTCGAGAAAAATAGGGTTTTACTTTTCTCTGGTTAAATATTTCACATGGTGATGTTAATTTGTAACCAACAGACACTTTGATTTAAACAGTGTATGTTGTACTGTGGAATCTTTTTGGCATGTTTGTAAATATTGTCTATTATTGGGTAGAAAATAAAGTTCGGGTGTATTTTAATATGGTATGTATGTGTGTATATAATGGTGTTGAAAATAGAGTTTATTGGCTGTAAAACAATTCATTTTTGTTTGAAGAAGTAGTTTCTAAGAAAAGCTGTCATTTTCCAACAATTTATTTTTTTTATCTCTACAAGGGGGCACTGAAAAATTCTCAGAATGACTCACTTTCCAAAATCCAACAAGAAAAATATCAGAATTTTACTTTTTAAGATCTTAGTCAAGGCAAAAAATATTTGAATATCATGAGTACTTTCTTCATTATCTCTCTATTTCATTTTATTCATATCTATCTATCTATCTATCTATCTATCTATCTATCTATCTATCTATCTATCTATCTATCTGTTATGGGGTCTACCACTTTTTCATACAAGTGGACTCAACCAGTATGTACTTGTACTGTTGCCGGTGAATACCTGGAGGGTAGAGTAATAGAGAGAGTAAGAGTGTGAGGTAACCGCTTTGTAGGAGTCACAATTGCGAGCACGTAGACTCAGAAGGAAGTCATACTTCGATACTGAATTTCCCAGACTGTTTATATATTATTATTGCTACTAACCACATTTCTGGATCTACTAACCGTATTACCAATTATATTATTATGTCAATTCCTGTGTTTGTCATTCATTTGAGACCGGATTTCATCTCGGAATCCACAACACTATCTACCTATCTTAGTCTGTTCATGTCTATCTATCTATCTATCTATCTATCTTATCTATCTATCTATCTTAGTCTATCTATCTATCTATCTATCTATCTATCTATCTATCTATCTATCTATCTATCTATCTATCTAACATTGTTTCCCTACAGTTTCCATAAAAAAAAAACTATAAATGGTCTTAAGTAGGAACCCAAGTTTTTGTATGCTTCTTAATTGTTTACATGTGATCACCTCCTTCTAAAATACACACAAACATGCAACCCTTTAAATTCTATATGTGTTTTCAACAAGTATGTTGTGTATTGAAGTTTGTAAATGTTCATGTTAGTTTAAATGGATCCTCATGGAGCTATAGTCCAATAGATATGAGGTTAGCTGTTTTTATGAGCAAATAATAATACGTAATTATTCATGAATTGGTTTTCACCAGGAATACAGTTCGCTATTGGACATTTGAATTTATAAATAATGCTGGTGTTGCATAGCCTGGATTTCATTGGAGAGTTGCTGGTGCTGATAATAACTTTGGCTGTTTTAAATTCTATAATATTAATAATATAGTGGAATCATTGACCATCTTTAGGTTGGAACATGAAATAGACTTTGGTGTAAAGTTGTGAAAAAAAAATGAAAATAATTTTGTTATGCCCTAATGTAAGAAAATTACAGTTCAAAACTGGTAATGCATTTTGCTGACAAAAGGCAAAAGATACCCAAATGCAAGATTTGGGAAAAAACAAAGACTAAATTGAACAAAACATTTAGTTAAACAGTGATAAAAATACATGACTGAAAAATATGTGACATGATCCGGCTTTATAAAAGTCTGCAAAAGAGGATTATTTTCTTTATCTAAGATTCCATAAGATTATCTAAATTTAATTTTATTAAGTCACTTTAGTTCACTTTTTAATAGCATTTACTTTGCAAAAATCAGAATTTTGATACCATTGGAGTAAGTTTGAACCAAAACTTAAATGCTGATCATCTCAGGAGATTGTGAAGAAACTTGAATTTTTAAGACAAAAGACAGAATTTTTCAAATGAAAATTTAATTTATTTTGGGTTTTAGTAAAAGAAAATAAAAATTCAAAAAATATTTACATATCAGGTTTGCTGCTGTACATTTCATACACTACATATTTGAAAAAAAATTCAGTATGTTTCAGGTGCATTTTAAGAAATGAAATGTTATTTTAATGATACTTGCAAAGCAGGCAATGCTTGCACAATCATTTTGCAATATGAAAAAATTATTGAAATCTTTCAAAAGTGAAAACAGTTATTGATTTGGGGTAAAAAATAAACATGTCTCTGAATCTTTATTGACATTTGATTATTTAAGTAAATCTTAGAAAATAATAAAAAAACTATAAAAGGTCATTTTTCCATTCAGAGATTTTCAATATTTGTGTTGAATTTAATGACTTCAAATCGTCTTTCCATATTTCTAAAAGTCTCAATAAGCTTGCATAAGGACACAAGAGTAAAGCACTCAGTAAAGATCAAACTTAATAAATGAGCAATATTTGACTATGACTGACTTGTTTACCATTACTTTAAAGTGTGCTGAGTGAGTACAAATATTTGGCAAACATATTCTAGTCTGGTATAAGGCCACAAGAGTAGGGGACCAAGTAAAAAAGAAACTCACTACATGAGTAATTTTTGTGTATGACTGACTTGTTTACAATTATTTTATAATATGCTGAATTAATCTAAATATTTTTAACACATATTCTAGTTTAGCATAAGGCCACAGGGCTACAGTTTGTACTGAAAATTGAACACATTATAGTGGTTTTGTGACAAGTGACTTAGAATTAAAAATATGTAAATGAAAAAAAAAAGAAGTGAACTGATTTTTAATAAAATCAAGAAATGTGTCTATTTTTTTTTTAAATTTCACAAAAGGCAGTTTTCAGATTTGAGAGTTAAAGGTAAAAGCCAAAGTTGGCATCAGAATATTGTTCTGTCATTTTTTCCAATAAGTCTTCATATTTGATATCATCTTGTAGCCAGTCAAGTGAAGGTAAATCAAAACAAAAAAATACCACAAATCAAACAAGTCTGGATATACCATTGTCCTTGTTCCTTTCGTTTCTACTTTTAATGCTTTTCCTTTTAGAAGGGGGAAAAAAACAACTTTTGTACTGATTTTTATAGTTTTAACCCCAAGCAAAAAAAACCCAGCTCACCATTCTCATTTATTTGGACTACACTTAATCAATAGGTACTTTTTTTTTGTCAATAGGTCATTCTTTATCACAATTGTGTTACACCTTATAAACACACACACAAATATTGCTTGATTTCTATTTGACAGGAAAAAAATCACAGTTCACACCGATCTCTCCCTTCAGTAGTGTCATTGGATTCAATTTGATTTTTCTTGTCATTTTTACTCAAATCAATTCTGGAAAATTCCTAAAAGCCTTGTAACACTAATGATGCTGAGATTTGAAACCTTTAGACATATCATTTGATGTTGAAATCATTATGTTTCACCTCCAAACATAAAAAGATCTTATGTTATGAAAAAGAAAAAGAGAAAACAAAGTCAGTCTGTGACACAGTATTGCAATTATATCAGTGCATTTAGAAATCTATGCATGATTATTCAATTAGACTTTCAAATGAACATCCTTACATTTATCATTTTTATACCATTTCACCCAGACAGTAGATTAACTGAAATGTTAATCATTCTCAATTTTTATGTATTCCATTTGTAATGATGAAGTTCCATTCAGACTGCATTTTTCCTACTTTGTGGAACAAACTCTCACATGGATGCTTCCCTGAACACTACACTCTTAAAATATTCAAACGTCAGTTATTATCTATCCTCCTTATCCTCATAATATTCACTTCTTACCACCAGTTTTTACTTTAGTGTTTCATTAACTTTTTATGGCTTATCAACCTTTTGCAGCCAGAAAATATATTTAGATTTTTTGGAGATAAGAATAATTTTTATTGATAAAAATACTACTAATTAACCCATAGCTGGGAGGGAGAACAAGTGAATTCATAGCTTTGCTAAGGGTATATGTAGGTTCATTTTATGCATACGAGTGAATGTAATGAACCTGGCTGGAATTGGAATTTGAAGAGCCAAGTTCCAATTGCAAGCTCGTTATCCATTACACTACCCATACATCTAAGCTTATAGTACCTGATATTCCCAAGTGATCACCCACCTAGGTACTGAACAGGCTCAATATTGCTTAACTTCAGTGATTGTAAGAGAACCAATGTTTCAACATGATATGGCTGTAAGCCACCTGTTCTTACATTCATATAACACACCTGATTCAATAACCCATTACCTTGATTTTCTCTCAAAATTTGTATTGGGTAAACATTATTAGAGTTACTTGGGTGATTAGATGGTACATTGTAGCATTCAGCCATGAGAGTCAAATCTGCCTTCATGCAAGTGATGACTGTTTATGTGCATTCACCCATGACATAAAAAGTTTAACCCTTGGCATCAAATTGTGGAGTACAATAAGTTTCAAATCTTGTTCAATTTTGCTGTTTAAAGTTGATTGATTGATTGATTTGTTTTTTATGGCTTATCACCCTTTTATGGGTTATTTAAAGTCAAAACACATTTCAGAGGGTAGTAGATTACTTACAATAGTTAGTGTTCCCAAGCAGTCTCCCATCTGAATAGGCTTGACATTTCTCTTTACAGAGAGGTCCTGAAGAGAACTCTGTTCATCTATACCCCTGTATTAGCCAATATAATCTGCAACATGTTTGACAACCCTTCCCAAGATCTGTCCCTATCAAACATGTAAGAAATATGGTTAAAAAAACACAGAATCCTAAATCAAAAAATGTATAAGCAAGTGTTAACATCCAAGAAGGATGTACAGCATATTAGTATGGAGTTTAAATTCAGTCGATACAGCCAATATTTTTTGAACCTAAGTCCATATTGATCATTTGAATCCTGCTATATTTTCCATTGTTCTAATCTTAAGTAAATTGTAGTAGAAGTTTATTTTTTCTCAGTATATTGGCATAGGAGTGTATAACAAAGTTATGTAAAATCATTTTGACCCAGACTGCCTTATCTTCAATGTTAAAAATCTTTGAATTTACAAAATGAAAACACAATTTATAAATGTCTTCCAGCAAAGAAAAATCTGGAAGAAAGGATCTACTGTGATTTTGTCATTTTACATTTGTTTCTAGGGAAAAAAATGAAATCTTTTTAAAAAGAACAAACATTTTGAAAGTTTCAATTTGCAAAGTTTATAAGGTCATTTATTTATAGATCATGAAGAAATGATTCTGCTGCTGCTGCCAAAGGTTGAAAACTTTTGATACCCAGGATTTTTCACTATTTCATTCTATTTGTATGCTCTGTCTCTCTCTCTTTCTTCTTTTCTCTCTCTATCTACTTATACACACACACACACACACACATGTGGTCAAATAGTAAAATATATTCTAGAGCTTAGTATGAACTAATAGCTCTGAGTAACAGATTCTAGTATTATAGTATTAATATTAGTATAATAATAATATATATATATATATTGTCATCCACAGACAGACTGTTTCACTGTATTACAGCTCATCAGTGTGGCTAGATGTCCAGTTGCCACTAGCTACAATCAAAACCCAGCTATTATAATTATTTTTTTAAAAATATGTCTCCATTGCGACACAGAAGTTACAAAACCAAAACTTAAATCTTAAAATTTAACTTTAAAATTTAAACTTAAAATTTGGAGCTTGGTTCTCTTCTCAAGTGATACAAAGAATAACTTACAAAAAAGTTTTTTCAAGTTATTCTTAGCGTTGTAAATGAGTTGAGGTAGGCTGAGATGATGGTGGCTTTGAGAGGCCAGTTCTGTGGAATGGAGGTAGATACATTGACTGCGAAAGGATTGCCTTGTAAACAAGTCAAGGTAGAGCTGTTCTGTTGAGCGGATGTCACTGGGGTCAACTGTGAAAGGAAAGTCTTGAAAATGAGTTGAGATAGGTTGAGGTGACAGCAGGTGTTGAAAAGCCAAAGTGATAGGTTAAACCAGGAAGTGTTAACAGTTGTTGAGATGTATGATCATGTTGAGTGGTGGCGGTGAAGGTGGTGATGGTGGCAGTAGTAGTGCTTTGTGTAGTTGTCGGTCTGCAAATCTGCTGTCATAGTGACAAGGTCATGGCAGTGTTAGCAGCAACAGCAGCAGCAGTATCAACCTTCATGATGGCTGGCAGACATGCTAGCTGCGACTGTTTGGTCATCCTCAGAGCTTGCTTTTAAGAAGGTCTGGTAGTCCCAAGGGATATCTTTTTTACTGGCAGGAACAGTCCTGATTGGCCTGCACCAGAGCTCACTTCATAGACTGGATGAGGAGCCCAATGTGCAGAAAATGACTTTTGTTATTTCCTTTTCTGCCTTCGATGTATTCACATCCGACCAGTGTGCAGAATGAATCAGAATGAGATCTAATTATGATGGAGTATAACATTTTCATTGTTCTAAAACTTCTACAAATTCTTTCCTCTCCCTTTCCTCCTCAAGTTTTATATCCTGTTCTTTTCAATGGAGATATTGGTCTCATTTCATCTTCTTCCATGTTTGAGTCACTCCTGCTATCATCTGTAGGCTCGTCCTCTATTGCATTTTCCTGATCTCAAGAACTCACACTTTCTTCTTTGTCAAGATCTTCTGTCATCACAAAATTCTAGTGTGTTGTCTGATATCAATGTTTTAGGGACCTCATTTCTAGAAAATAGCAGTTTTAATATTTGCTTTATTGTAGTCATTTTTCTATCTTTAACTTTAAAAACTTCAGGCCATCCAGAAAAGGAGTCTACTAAAATTAGAAATAGTCCCATGTCGATAATGTATGCATGGTCCATATGAACATGAGACCAATGTTCTATTTCTTTAGGTCATGAGTGTATTCTCCTTTATCAAAAATTCTTTATTTCTGCACATTTTGGGCATCTATATATATATCTTTCTAGATGCTTCCAATTTTACTTTCATATGTGTAATCTTTATCGTGCAATGCACATCATCATGTGCATTTTTAGAAAATATCATTTCTTACTGTTTCTTGTGGTACTATCACATCTCCATATAGTGTCATTTTCCATCGTTTATTTAAGCCTTATCACTTTATAAGGTCTTTCAGCTTTGGAACAATTATGCCAGCTTTTTTTCTTCTTATTATTCTTTCAGCAATCTTGCTTAATATCAGATCATGTAGAGTCTTTGATGCCAATCTTTATAGAGGTAATATGCCAATTTCAACCCAATGTGATATTTCTTGATCCAGGATTTTCATTTTTTTCTTTTTGATCCTTATTAAATTATAACCATGACAGGGTATCAACAAGTGGTATTGTATTTCCTTTTATATACTGTACATTCCAAATATTTTCCTCAGTAGAATTATACTTTTTAATCAATTCCAGCTGTTATATAACTTCCACACATGCAGTTAGAGTTAAATTATTCAATTGTAATTATTCCAATATCTTATATTTATGAAATATATCAGCCATGCCTTCAATCGATTATAACTGAATTAATTTGCCCTTGTAGTCAAATGTTGAGTTCCCAGTTTCTGAAATTCGTAGAATTTGATGACGTCTCTTAATCTGTGGAGATATTGTTTAATTGATTCATCTTGTTTCTGTTTAATGAACAGAAATTTGTTTCTTTCCATGATGACAAGTTTCTTTTTAGGTAGTAAACGTCTTTTTATCATTTCTGAAATTTTGATGAAAGTCAACTTTTCCAATTGTTTGGGGTATGCCATAACAGAAATTTTCATTATAGCTTCACAACTTACCAAAGCTAGAAAGACGTCATTTATATCATTTTCTCCCCCTCTTGCCTTGTCTTTCAATTTCTTAGTCCTAGCCTGGGTGGCAAAATACTGGATCCAAGTCTCAACAGATTCTGGTTTGTCCAAGCAACTTAAACCCTCCTGGCACTACCATATTATTCTACAGCACATGCTCAGTAGTCAACTTCCTCTTGTCTGACTCTTTACACAACACTATTTTCTCTGTAACCAACATATGCAAATAGGTAAAATCCTATCTGCGGATCACATTATATATATATATATATATATATATATATATATATAGAGAGAGAGAGAGAGAGAGAGATAGATATGAAATGAGAATGAATTGAATATAAATTCCAATATTCGTAACATTAGTTTAAAAGAGGACTCAATACAATAGTAGAACAATATTTTTATTTCAGGATACTACATCAAAAACATGTGAATAACACTACACAAATACAATTATGTTTCAATGTGTATTAACACATCTCATCAAGCATTAGTAAATGTAGACAATTTATTGAAATTTAAAATCACATACAACCTCTTTTCATGCAAAAAAAGGAAGAAAAGAAAAAGAGAAAGAAAGACACAAGCTACAATCTCTTTTCCAGAAAAAAGAAAGAATAAGGAAAAAGAGTAGAAACAAAGAGGGAGGAGATAGTAGCAGAATTTATTTTGTTTATAATCAGAACCACCAATCAAAATGGCCTACACTAAATAAAAGGTCATGACCCACAGATTTAAAATTGTAGACAACTTAGACATTATATTCAATACAAATGGAAGTTTGCTACAATGTTAACATAAGACACATGACATTACCTATGAGAAAAGAAAATATAATTTAACAAACACTTGACAAACTGCATACCTTGTGAGTTAAAAGCTAGAATTTCACAATTTTATAGTCAGTAAATAATATATAAATAATGTAACAAAATTATTAAAAAGATATAGATCAAACAAAATTATTCAAATAAATAGATCAAAGAAAACTTTAAGCATATAGATCATATAAAATTAATTAAAAATATAGGTCGTATAAAACAGAATGTGACTGTTAACTAAAGGGTCTTGTATTGAGTGTTAATAAAACCAGCCAATGGAAAATGTCAAAATGTCAGCCAAACGCATATACATCTAGACTAAATATTAATAGCTAGAAGAATAATGTACAAATTATACTACATTAAAATTGATCTTACTGACAAAAGATAAGCTTTATATGGTGCAACAAGGTTATTCTAAAATATAAGAAGAAACAATTATTAAATTTCAATGTCTAGCAAGATTGTAGAGTCAAAGATATGATATGTTTATAATTAACTGTTAATCAAATCTTTAATTTAATAAATCATCCCCATTCAAAAATCAGATAATCTGCATTTTCTCCTGTAAATACAGAAAACAAGTTTCATATAAGGATCTACATGTCCTTGCCAAATTTTAAGATTTTCCATTTAACTTTAGTTTTATTTTCATCTTTCAACCTCCAAAAATAATTTGAAAATGAAGCATTATTTCTATAAGTGTTATTAGTAAAAGGAGATGTGTACTGATACCACAGGGTTTTGAAAGTACTACCAATATAAAACTTTTCAACCCTCAGATTTTCTATTATAGTGTTAGAACAAAGATACACAAGGGATTCGGTTAAAGATGTGTTTGACAATAGGCATTGCTTAGGATTCCTACAATTACATTGGTCACTGTCCTTAATAATATTTTCATTTGTGCTTGCATTATGATTAAAATTATTAAATCGTTTTAGAGTTCTATTGTTGTGCAAATTTATGATTTTCTCAAGATTATTAATTATAACTGAGTTTTAATGTATTCCTATTAAATATTTTACTTTTCAAAAAATGTTTATCAATTAATTTCAGAAAATTATAGCCTAACTTAGTACTTACTAATGGATTAAATGGAGACATGTACCAGATGACCTTCCTATTTCTATTTCTTTGAATTGCTATCATCATGTTCTCTAAACTGAATTTCATTGCACTTATACTCACTATTCTTAAGTACATTATTGTACACAATACTATATTTCTTAAACACATATTTGTCCAGTGAGTGGTTGCTGATCCTATGTTCTACAGAGGAAGGAATATGTTGGATTACAGATGGTAGGTGAATGGAATTGGGGTGAATATAGATTTGGGTTGGTATTATTTTTCATATAAGGCTGAAAATTGTCATAGACTAGATCTAACATTACATCAAGAAAATCAAGATGTTTAATATTGGTGCTTACTTTACCCTTAAGACCTAAACTTTTAAATTCCCCATGAATCATTTTTCTTAGTTTATTTACCTTAATCTTCATAGTGTTTTTTGCAACCATAAAACCATCATCTCTATATAGCCCTATACTATCTAGACTGATCCCTTCATACGCATTAAGGATATACAAAATATATAAGCCAACCAGATCAGAATACTCTGCAGAATCTAATAACCCCATTGAATAGCCAAAGTTATCATCAGAATTTTTACCCACTGTTCTTTATTGTGGAGGAGGACAGATCTAGATAGATCACACACACACACACACACACACACACACACACACACACACACACACACACATATATATATATATATATATATATATATATATATTGTGCTACAAAGACAAATTGAAAGGCAACTTGAAATGTGTCAACTTTGATTTGAAAACCTGTGAAACACAAGCATAAAACCAAAAGGAGTGGCGTAAGACATGTTAAATTAAGTTAAAGAGTTTTGAAAACATTAGACTGAGGCACCGTGATCAGCTTCATCAAGCTCTGAAGAAGAGATGCCATCAAAATCCTGTTTCAACTAATTTCATCTTTGTCACTCACAGCAAGGCTGGTCTAGTATTGCACTTAAGAAAGCACAAATGAAACATGTCATTCCTTTACCTGATTTTTTCCACAATAGCCCCAGCTTGCATGCGTAAGTATAAAATGAAAGGCACCATGCAATGCTGACCATCATTTATCATTCATGATAGGAGAGTCCATTTTATATATATATATATATATATATATATATATATATATATATATATTGCTAAAAATATAGTTTTAAGGTGTCGTATATTTATAGGTTAAAGTGCTCAATATAAAGGAGAGAGCATATATAAATATAAAAGTTAGTGTTGAGGTCAACACCCAGAGGTGACAGTCTGTTTTATTCTAAATGCCATCCTCAGGCCATATATATATATATTTATATATATATAAAATAAATTAAATAATTAAATTAAGAAAGAGACCATTTTAGAGTTCTATGACCATAATTTATTTCCCCAGAAAACATATTTTTCCTGGTTCATCAGGTCATATCTCTAGTATCAAACAGATTACTAAACTCTCCATTACCTTCTCTCTCTCTCTCTCTCTCTCTCTCTCTATATATATATATATATATATATATATATATATATATATATATACTGAAAAACATGAACATTGGTAATGATAATGTAAATATTACCTGTTTCCCTCCAAGGAAACATTTGACATTCATTAACCAAGCAGCTAGTACTACTTTCAGTTAAAATTTATAAACTCTTTCTCTTAAAACAATTTTTCAGGAAAATATGTCTATCAAGTGAAGTTATTGTTCTTTCCAATATTGGTAGGGATTTCCTTCCTAAATTTTAATTTGAAGTAGTGTGGAATGTCAACTCATTACTATTTCTTCAAGTTCCATATGTGCTTTCTGTTATTTGATACAGTTCTTTGTGATTTGGTAGTCCCAATCCACAATGTTCAAAGAAGATTGGTCTTTGCCAAGACTCTCAGGCTTCACTTGCTCAAAGTCATTTTTATCTTTTGATCTTAGGAATTGGTTGTACATATATATGACAGTTCAGACATTTCTGAACAGATTTGGCACCCTGCATTGCATGCCTCAAAGTCTCAATCTGACAAAACTATTTAAGAACATGAGTCAAATTTTCAATAGTTTTTTTTAAATTGGTTTCATACCAAGCAAGGGAATAAAGCCACTAAGACAGAAGACGTTACTGGGTATGAAAGAATTAAAAATGAGAAACATTACTAAGGAGCAAGAACAAAAGAAGTGTAACAGGAGGACAATAGATAGCAATTGACATTGCATTTAAATTTTTGCAATTAAAGGTTGGAAAGCATAAAGCTAGAAAAGAGTTCCACAAGTGAGAAGTGCAAGAAAAGAAACTTTTAGCATAGAAGTCATGGCTATATCTAGTCAGCTCAACTGTAAATTGGTGAGACCTTGTCGTCAGTCTAGTACTGTGCTTAAATTCATAAAGTCTAGGTACCCTGGTAAAGAGCTCAACAATTACCATGAAATTATTTATAGAAAAAGTACAGGGAAGCAACTTTATGGTGGTGGCAAAGTGACTGAAGCTGAAATGCCAGATCAGGACCAATAATATCACTGTTTCTTTTTTGAATTTTATCAAGAAACTCTAGATATATAGCAGAAGTACCAGACAATATGTGGCAGCAATATTCTAAGCATGGATGAATAGTAGACTTCTGTAAGATAGAATCTTGAGAGAAAAATTGTCTTGCATGACACAGTAAACCAACTTTCTTAGTAGTTGACCTAGCAATGGATTCAGTATAGCCTTCCCACTTTATGTCAGACAAGAAAGTTATCTTGAGAAGGTGCAATGAGTCACTTTCCTAGAGGTTAGCATCAGCCATACTGATGGAAAGGCAGAAGGTGATCTCTCAGATGATTAATAGAGAGCAGTTTAGCCATCCTTTGCCCCAGTTAACAACAAAATCATGGTCATTTTTTTCTTTGAAGAGCCAATCAGACTTAGTATTGAGACAGGAGTAAATGTTTGTGTCATTCAGCATAGATACCAAATTACCATCAAGAAGTTGGACCAAGGAGGGATCCCTGGGGGACATCGGTATTAATGCAAAAGGATCTAGAAGAGTGACCATTCAGGATTTGATAAAGACCAGATCAGATCAGAAGTTTTGCTGGAAACACAGTAACATTTCATTTATGAAGAAGATCTGCATGCCAAAACCTGTCAAAGATGTCCAAAACAAGAACCAAAGCTTCATTGTTCTTATCTTGAGCTTGATAGACTTTTTCCGCAATTATCGTCAGTACATTAGTAGTTGACCTTGGCAAACATAAGCCAAGAAAGAAGGAGATGCGATGTGAGATACTTAACCAATTCAACATTCATTAGGGCCTCTAGTAGTTCCCCAAAAAGAGATAGAAAGCTAATAGGCTGATATTTGGAAGGGCAGGATGATCCACCTGAATTCTTACAAACTGGAACGACAGATGAGGATTTCCAACATGCAGGAAAGCAAGCTGTAGTGAGGCATTTATTATAGAATTTAGAGAGAATGGAAACCTGTTTGTGAATACACTTCTTAAGAACTATTACAAGGATACTATCAGGTCCATATACTTTGAGGGGATCAAGATTAGAGATGAGAGTACAATGGGTTATATGCATATCACTCAACGGGGACTCAGTTCTAAGTGTAAATTTGTGATATTGAGCAAAACAACCTTTGGTACAGTCTATTCTATGTTCCATTTCCTTTTTTCTTTTTTTTTTAAGCGTTTCACCCCAAGCAAGGTGGGAAGCCACTAGCACGCAAGGGATTACAGACGATTTGGAGCAAGATCAGATAGGAGTGATAGAGGAAAGGATGGGGAGAAGGATAGTGGATAGATCAAGGCAACTGAAGATGTTGATTAACATTACATTTGAAAAGTTGGAGATTATAGCTGTCAGGGAAACTGGAATAGGGAAGGGAGTTCCACAGGCGAGAGATGCAAGATATGAAGCTATTGGAGTAGAAGAGATGGCTACATTTAATAGTTTCAACAGTGAAAGGGTGAGAGCGGGATGCCAGCCTCGTAGGGCGCTTGAATTTGTGAAGTCTTGGCACCAGAGAAAGCAGCTCATCAGAGCAATTACCATGAACGTATTTGTAAAAAAGACAGAGAGAGGCGACAGCACGTCTGTGAGAGAGCAACTGCAGATCAGGGTCAATTGCATTGCGTATCCGTCTCTGGATCTTATCAAGAACTCCGAGGCAAACAGAAGGGTCTCCAGATCATATATGGCAGCAATACTCCATGCAAGGGCGAATTGTTGATTTGTAGATCTGGAGAATCGATTCCGGGGAGAAAAATTTCCTGGCGTGGCACAACTTTCCTCGTGGTGGACGAAGCAATTGACTCAATGTATTTGTTCCATCTCAGGTCAGCAGTCAATGTGAGACCGAGTAGCTGCAAAGAGGTGCTCTCGAGAAGTTGAGCGTCAGACATTCTAATGGGGGAGGGACAGGGAAGGATCTCTGTGGTGATTAATAGAGAGCAGTTTTGTTTTTGAGGTGTTAAAGTTAACCAGCCAATTCCTGCCCCAGTTCACAACCGATTGGAGCTCCTTTTGAAGACGAATGGCCAGGTTAGTTTTGTCAGCGACACTAGATTTATTTTTGAGGCAGGCAGGAGTAAATTGTAGTGTCATCCACATACATGCCTACTTGGCAATCTATGATGTCAGGAAGATCTTCTCTTATATTAAAATTATTAAACCTGAGCCATACACTGAGTTCCTTTGAGAAGTGCTTAGTATTTACTAATTCCACATGTAGATTTTTTTATGATGGAATCAGTGTATATGCCATCATTGTTTTTATTCCAATTCCAGATCACAATTTCTGGTTAGGAAAGGTATACTTTGAGTCTTCATTTCTTGGAACACTTGATAGAGGATGTTGATTTTTATTATTCAAGATCATTCTCATCAGTCAGTTATGTGCCATGTGTGATACATGCTTAGGCGATCATGTATCTTTTGAAACATGACTGACAGATTTTTTCCCACAGTAGGTTGCCATTTCTTTCTGCAGTAGACCAGTTGCCATCCAAGGCTATAGAACCTGGTCTGTCCTGCTTTTTTACCCATAGCTGGAGGGAGAAGCAAAGGATTCATACCTTTTCCAAGGGTATTAGGCACATAAGTGAATGCAATGGAATTGACTGGAATTCAAACTCAGCTCTACCAATTCCTCAATCCGAGCCACTATCCATTACTTCAATGTGCCTCCCCCTTACAGTATTCTTATAATAATTATAAATTACTTATTTCATCAGCATATCCCCCTCCCCCATCATCAGTACATTGTCCTCAGGAGGTAAAGTAGGATCTTCTATTGAAAGATTAATATGGCACATCCTATCTCTTATATGATTTCTCTTCACATCTGTAATTGTATCAGGGAATAATCTAAGCAATGATTAAATAGACTGTCATACTCCTGATGAGGTTTCAAATGTTTCTGTATTGATGTCCTCATCAGACATTTAAGATTTTTAGATTGATAAAGTTCCTCTCTTAGATGAATGCATTCAGTGAATTTGGTGTTTGGAAGGTGGTTTCTAATGGACTAGAAGAGGAAGTCTCTACTGATGTAGTCATAAGTTGTTGTGAGGTCATCAAAGCAGGTATAAAATTTCCTGTTAAGGAATTTGTGGGAGATTTTTGATGACATATATGCCATCATTGCATCCCTTACCAGAATGAAGACCAAACCGGGTCATGAAGAGTTTATATACAGTATGATGCAAAAAAATGGATGCACCCATAGAAAGTCGATTTTTGTAATTTTACTATACAAATGAGTAATAGAATTTGTTTATTAATATAGGGTATTAATACAGGTGTACATATGTGCATTATACAATGATAAAAATGATCTAGTTTTTTGCTGGGTAACTTTTTCTTTCATAACGGTCTTAATTCTTCATGGCATACTACAGACTAAATTCTTTAGTAAGTCAACATCCTATGCTAGATTTTCCCAGTATTTCTTTAATTTGCAATAAAAGCTCATCTTCTGTGTTACCTTTCCTATTACAGATGTGCTTGTCCATTATTGCCTAAAGGTTTTCAATTGGATTAAGGTCAGGACTCTGACTAGGCCACTGGAAGAGTTGCAATTTACCCTTGTCATTCTTCCTTTTTAGATAATGTTTATTTTTTAAGGCAGTATACTTAGGCTCATTATCGCATTGGAATGTGAAGTGTTGACTTTGGGCAAAAAGTTCTTTAGCAGAAAGCTATATTTGATTAACAAGAATCATGTTGTGGTAGTGATGCTGGTTAATGATTGCCTTGATTTTGTACAAATTTACCAAATCCTGCTGCTGAAAATGCACCTCAAATGTTGATTTTTTTCATCCTGTTTAACAGTGCCCTTGATAGTCACTGGAGAGTATTTGTTTTACCAGGCGTACAACAAACATATAATCGTCTTTCATATCTAAGAGTAAAGGGGCTCTCATACATAACATCTTACCAATCAGATTTAGTCCAGTGTAAATGAGCTTTGCACCAAGCCAACTGTGCTCATTGATTTTTTTCAGATACGAAAGGTTTCTTTTTTATGTATTTGGAAACAATACCTTTTGCTTTAAGCCTGTGTCTGACTACTCGTGAAGAAACTGCCAAACCAGATCCTTTGGAAACATCTTGTGCTATTGAGAATCAATCTTTTTTGCATTGATGAACCAAGTTTCTATCTTCCCTGTCGGTAGTTTTTAGCAGTTGGCCAGACCCGTTGCGTCTATTTTATGTTCCAGTTTGATTTCTCTTTTTGATTAACTTGCAGACACATGACTCACTTGGATTAATCTTATCAGCTATCACTCTGTTCGACAGCCCAAGATCAAGAAAAGCGGTGACTTGGCCTTTCTTGAAGTCAAAACTATGCAGGTTAATAAATTGAATAAAAATGTAATAAGCTTTATATTTTGTTTATCATTTATATGGGTGCGTCCATTTTTTTGCTGTGACAAGGATAAATTTCAAATCTTCCAGTGGCCTAGTCAGAGTCCTGACCTTAACTCAATTGAAAACCTTTGGCCAATAATGGACAAGTGTGACCATAATAAGAAAGTTAAAATAGAAGATGAGCTTTTTTATAAATTAAAGGAATGCTGGCAAAATCTGGCATAGGACGTTGACTTATTAAAGAATTTAGTCTCTAGGATGCAATGAAGAAATAAAGCCATTATGAAAGCAAAAGGTTACCCAACAAAATACTTAATAAATTTTTGACTTGTATGATCTACATATCTACACCTGTATTAAAAGCCTGTATTAACAAAACAAATTCTACTAATCACTTGTCTTGGTAAAAATACAAAAAACAACTTTCCGTAGGTGTGTCCATTTTTTTGCCTTGTACTATATATATATATATATATATATATACACACACACACACACATAAAAACACACACACATGCACACACACACACATATATATATGATATATAAATTTGTATATATCAAAATGATATTGGCTAATAGAATGACAAAATGGAAAGAAATGTATGTAACGCATTTCATCCTATAAAAGGACTTCATCAGACTAAAATAATTTTCTTATTGATGGAATTATATATATGCATGAATATGCTGATGTCCTTTCATCCTTCAATGGTAATGTTAAGCTTATCAGACAATATGAAAGGAACTTACTTAAAATAAAATCACAAAATGTGTCTATATTATTTAATGAAACATGCATCAATATATATATATATATATATATATATATATATAGTCGAGGAAAAATCCAACATTCACAGCCTGCTGATTGCTTATAATATGAAACAGCCTGTCGCCTCTCAGTGTTGACTTCAATGTTCACTTTTATGTTTATATTTAGCCTATATATATATATATATATATATATATATATATATATATATATAATTCTTTGCCTAAACCAGTTTGATGAAATAGGAGCTGAATCTCCCCTGACTATGAAATCTACATGAAAGATTTATATATAGAAATCCAAATAGATTAGATAAAAACATTTTAGCCGTCTGCGAACAAAACTTTTTTTTTTTTATTAATTTGAGCTTTTCCCCTCAGAATCAAATGACTTACATTTTTTAATGGAATTGACAACATTTGAATTGATTATTTTTTTATTTTAATATTTTCATAATGCTATTGTTAGGAAACATTTCCTGCAGTGGACGTGCAATGTCTGCTGATGCTGATGCTGCTGCTGCTCCTGCTGCTGCTCCTGCTGATTATAATGCTGCTGAAGATGATGTTTATGATGATGGTGGTTGTGATGGTGGTGATTATTATGAAAGATTTATTGTTTTTGTTATTTCTTTTTACTCTTTTGAAAGATATTTTTCGAGCTCGTTTTAGTTTGATAAAAATTTTGAACACATCTTTTGCTGATTGTGAATACGTAAAACCATCACAAATGGTATTCAATTTCTATTATAAATATCTATTCCTCAATTTAGATTGGGATAATGACTGGCTATTTGTATTCCAAAATCCCCAGCCTACTAGAAGGCCTAACCAATCCTTTTTATAGATGCTTGCTCAGGCACATTTGTGGTTTATACTACAACTATTTTGAGCAGACCTTAGTTACAGTTTCTGGGAAAGAGAGCACATAATCTGGCATGATCAGCTGTTTGAACAATGCCAGTATGCTCAAACCCTTGATCATGATTGTTGAATTATAAATGTTTCTGGGATTAAACACAGGAACTCGAGTTAACAAAAGCATTGATAATTCTCTTATAATAAGCTGGACCATCTACCAATTAAAATAAACTTTTTCAAGTTAATAAAATAAATAGTTCTTGATATTCATGTGTATGAGGGGGAGGATTTGATTATATTTGGTGGATCTATTCTTGTGTGAGGTCAGTCTACACTGATTTTTTAAGGAAAAATAAAATCCAATTGTTGTCTCCAGAAATACAACACAATTTTTTATACAATATGAAGAAATGATCTTCACAGAAAAGGAAGAAGACGAAGCTAAATATGACAATAACATTTATACAGTCAGATAAATGGATTTAGATATTAAAAATCAATGTTCTTTGTTGTGGTCCTGAAAAGACCAGTAGTTTGATTGTTTGTAATGATTTGCCACTAGTGTGTTTGCAAAGTTTCAAAGTGGTTTTGTTGTATGTGAAGAAATCAAGTGGCATGGTACGCTAATATGTGTGTGTGTGTGTGTGTGTGTGTGAAGCACACACTGAGGAAACATGTGTATGACTGCTGACTTATTGTGTGTGATAGCAGTAATTTCCAAAAACAGTGACCAAAGATAAGGGGAGACAAAACTTACTTTCATTGTAGCGTTGTATGTAGAAAAATGATTACTGACATACATGTCATGGTACATGTGTCTATGTTGTTGATCAAGACCTAGGTTGGTTTCCTGACTGCCTTTTGCCAACTGTCCTTCACTGTCACTGCAGATCTGGTTGCTGACTGTTGATGACAAGCTGTTTTTATTGCTATTTGATGGACGGTGCTTGGCTCATGAACCCTATTTGAGTTTTGTATGGGAATGTATTCATTCCCATTTCCAGGTCATCCGAAGTTCAACCATGTGGACATTGTAGAGAGCACTTGTCATATCCAATCATGTTCCAGAAACCACTTATTTAATTTGGAGCCATGTTTGTACAGAATTATAAAATGTTTTTCGTATTTACTGAATTTAGTAAGATTTATTTATTGTCATCTCTTACTTGTTTGTGCTTCACTTACTGGCCATAAAATGTAGGACTTTATATCCTATACTAGAAAAAAAACCTTAACCCTTGGTTAATTAGTAGCTGGTTTTTGTTCTGGTAAGGGATGCAATGATGGCAAATATATGTTATCAAAAGCTACCAACAAATTGCTTATTTCCCTAATAGAAAACTGTATACCTGCTTTGATGACCTCACAGTTGCATGTGACGAAATCACTTGAGATTTCCTCTTCTGATTATATTGGAAACCACCTTCCAAGCTTCGAATTCACTGAATGCATTAGAGGAACTGTGTCAATCTAAAAAATCTTACATATCTGGTGAGGTCCCCAAAATGGAATCATTTCAAATCTCATGAGGTGTATGACAAGGAGGAAATGAGAGCCCCAATCTATTTAATCATTGCCTAGACTATCCTCTGAGCCAAAACAACTACCAATGTGAAGAAATGGGCATTGTTCCTTTAAGAATTCCGTGCCACACCCTAAATAAAATATAGCAATAGAGTGAACATTGAATTAACCATTTATGACTATTCCGAATGGTGACCCTACTATTTAACCCATAGCTGGAGGAGGAGAGAGGAATTCATACCTTTCCAACAGTGTAAATGCAAATCATAAAGTAAATGTAACAAAACAAACCCAACTGGAATTTAAACTTAGTTCTCTGATTTCTCATCCTGAGCCACTATTCATTTCACAAACTACACATCCTTATATATATATATATATATATATATATATATATATATATATAGATATGCTCACTCTCTATTCCACTCTTTCTATCTCTCTTACTCTCAGTGTGAATGCACATGTGTGTGTTGTGGGTTGTTTATATATGTGTATGTTTATATATGTGTATGCATTGTTTGTATTGTGTCCGTTTATGTGTGCATATGTATTGTTTGCATGTATGTGTTTCATTCCTGTGTGTGTATGTGTAGCATTGTTGTTGGTGTACAGGTTATATGTATATATTGTTTTTGTTTCTGTGTGTGTGGTTTATATGTATCATTGTTTGGAGTTTTCTGTGTGTGTGGGGGGTGTTCTTGGGGTCATTTATATGTGTGTATATTTCATCTGTATGTGTATATGTTTATTTGTGTGTGTATGTGTTTATGTTTGTTTGTGAATAGTGAACCTGACTGGAATTCAAACTCAGCTCTCTGATTTCTCATCCTGAGCCACTATCCATTTCACAAACCACACATCCTTATATATATATACAGTGGAGTTGAATAAGTGATCATACAGCAAACAAATGCTTGTTATTCTCACTTATAGCAAATGAAAACCTCGAATAAAAATGTTATATATGTATTAATTTTGGGGCATAGAATCAGAATCTGCAATTTAACATTAGAAATTCATCGGTAAGTGATAGTTATGCAAATCTTTATATTTCGAATAGTGGAAAAAGTGTTCGTACAGTATCAAATTTTTGCATTATAATACTGTAGATTTTGGTTGTACTTCAAAGTAGATTCTAAACTGTTCTAGAATATTCTCAGTAACTCTATTGCAACATTCAGTTCAAAATTGGATCATTCTGCAGTCACTGTTGTCCACTGATAACGGTTCTAATAATGGCTAGACGTAAGGAAATGACTTGTGCTCAAAAAGAGTTAATTATTAAGCTATGGAACAATAGAAAAAGTTACAGAAACATCTCCAGTGACACAAACATACCTTTTTCAACAATTGGTTCATTTATTGCAGGATTTAAAAGACGTAATACTGTTGAGAACAAAGGCAGACCTGGTGCTAACCAGGAAGATCTCTCCCAGGTTACGAAGAAAGTTGATGCAACAGGTCCAAAATAACACAATGACCATCAGACAAGACCTTCAGAATGATCCGAATTTATCAGGAGTTAACGTAACTAAGCAAATGATTAGTAATGAACTACGCAGAGACGGTATAAAGTCGCGCTTCCCAAGAAAGACACCACTCCTTCTGAAATGGCATAGAGATGCCAGGTTGAAATTTGCGACAGAGTATAAAGATAAGGAAAATTCTTATTGGGAATGAGTTCTTTGGACAGATAAGAGTAAAATTGAGTTGTTCGGTCGCAATTCCCCGAATCATGTATGGAGGAAAGACAGCGAAGCATACGCACCCAAGAACACCATAACAAATTTGGTGGGGGCAATATCATGGTTTGGGGCTGCTTTTTGATGCAAGGTGTTGGCAAACTAGCAATTATAGATGGTAGAATGAATGCAGAAAAATATCAACAAATCCTAAGAAAAAATTTATCGCTTTCTGTAGAGAATCTTGGGATTCCTCTTGATTGGATCTTCCAGCAGGACAATGATCTCAAGCATACTTCTAAGGGTACGAAGAATTGGCTTGCTAATAACTTCGTTAACATCTTACAATGGCCCAGTCAGTCGCCGGATTTGAATCCAATAGAGAATTTATGGCGGTTTTTGAAAAATAGGATCCGTGATAGAGGTCCAACAAGCATCAAAAACCTGAAGACAATTACTCAGGAAGAATGGGACAAAATACCTACTAAAGTATGTGAATCGTTAATTAAAGACTACAGGAAGAGATTAGTTGCTTAATAAAAGTTTTGCTGCAAAATATCAAATGGAGAAACCATGTTTTTGTTCTGCTGTATGATCCTTTTTTAAACCCCTAAAAATTTAAATATTGCTATATTTTCTTAACTATGGAATATTATTTAGTTTTATATGCATACATTTTTAGTATGCAATCTGATACAGTAGATATATTCCCGTTTTGTTAATTTAATATGTTACAAATAAAAATATGAAATATTTTCATGTGTGCGATCACTTATTCAACCCCACTGTATATATATATATATATATATATATATATATATATATGAGTAAAGTAAAGACAATCTTTAAAAATCCATTTCGGTTATAATTTATTTCATGAATATATTTAAATATTCATCTCTTCAGACCAAAGTTTTTTTTAGAAATGAAATCAATTTGTCCAGACAAAAGGAAGAGCGAAAGGAAAAAAGAAAGAAAAAGGAAAAAAATTTATTTTAAAAGAGGAAGAAAGAAAAAGAAAAATTTCAATATAAGTTTTTGTTAAGAAAAATTTAGAGCAAAAGTGAGAGAAAGAGGGGTAAGAGTGAGGAGTTGAAAATAGAGACTTTACAATCAACAGAATTCCTTCTCCAATGCTTCTTGAAGATACCAAACTGCACTATTCAAACCTTATTGGAAACTTAAAGATGGAGGCTTCACCCCACAAATTAAATGGGATATCATCTGTCAGTCTCAGGCTCCCAACAACTTCTGGGACAGATGAAAACTACGCATGTAAGAGAAAATTACAATGATTAAATATAAAGATGCTGGCCAATTACTGAATCAAAGGAACAAACTTATCTTCAAGGGTAGACACAGGAGCAGATTTAAAATTCCCTAAAAACATTGATTTTGAGAAATATACACTTGAAGTGTTAATTCAGTTTTATATGGGTACTAACATATATGTGTACATGTATTCACATTTTTGTATATGGTCATTTATGTGATTGTCTTCCCTACATCATTTATAATTTTAAATTATTAAGCATTTTTATATTAATATTTTAATAATATTATCTTTATTATTTTTATCCATATCTATATTTTTTAAGTTGTTCTCGAAATTTGTTCTACATTTATCACTTGATTTATTTAATTATTTAATTAATTTTTATATTACTCAAATTTTTTATTTTATTTAATTTACTTTATTGATGTTGGATACTATTATTATTATTATCATTAATTTGAAATTGTGATGATTATAATGTGATGCTGAGTTTTTTGCTGTCTTAAATGGCATGACTATTAGACATATTACTGTATCTATTTTAATTTCGATCATTCCACTCCCTTACTCTCTATATTAAGTTGATCAACCCTTTAAGGAAAAATTTATTTCTAGGTTAACATATCAGCTCATATTTAATTCTTCCTTCTTTCCTTTCTTTTCTTTCCCTCCCTATCTCTCCCTCCCTTTCTCTCTATCCCTCTCTCTCTTTCTCTCTTCCTTAAATAATTCTTACAAAATTTTACATTGAAATTTTTTTTTCTTTCTTCCTCTTTTATAAATTTTTTTTTAATTTAATTTAAATTTTTTTCCTTTATTTTTTTTTTTTCTCTCCTTTTTCTTTTGTCTGGACAAATTGATGTCATTTTTTAAAAAAAACCTTTCATCTGAAGAGATGAATATTTAAATATATTCACGAAATAAATTATAACCAAATTGGATTTTTAAGAATTGTCTTTACTTATTTTTATTATATTGATCTGTTACTTACATTGAGCTCTCTTTGGATTAATATCCTCCTTGGAATTATCCCTACCAATTACCATTTGGTATTATTTATTTATATATATATATTTAGAGAGAGAGAGAGAGATAGAGAGAGAGAGGCATGGTGGTGTAGTGGATAGTGGCTCGGATTGAGGAATCAGAGAACCAAGTTCAAATTCCAGTCTAATCCATTACATCCACTTATGTGCTAAAGGGGAATCCTCTTCTTCTCCCTTCAGCTATGGGTAAATAGCAGGACAGACTGGGTTCTATAGCCTTGGATGGCAACTGGTCTAGGAGAAGGACAACTCTGAATTCAAAACCTGCAGAGGGTCATTTGGGGACCTTGTGGCATGTAGTGCACCAAGTCTCTGTATTCAACCCTTCAAATGTGGCTGGTTCTGCACAAAGCCTTCACCACTATAGTCAAACCATATGTGCTGGTGTCTTAGCTGTCAGTTCCTAGGAACTGAACTGCTTGACTCTCATATGTCAAATATGACGAAAGAGTCCACCATATATATATATATATATATATATATATATATATATGTGTGTGTGTGTGTATGTATGTATGTATGTATGTAATGTATATATATTTTATTATCCAGATCAACATTTTTCTAATGAAATTAATACTGACAAACTGGTGTTGGTAATATTAGATTTGTATGAACAATATATCATGTGAATTCTTATATATAAATCCAAAAGAAATATGAAGATTATGTTGTGCATGCACACTAAGTTATAACATTCTCCCTCATTTCTGTTGTTTCCTTCCAAGTACAGAAGTTCCATTAGTGACTATGACTCATGAAGCAGTTTTTTGTCAAGGATAACACTCCCCAGGTCCAACAACCACCATATTCCTCAGATTTTGCTCCTTTCAACTTTTTCCTCTTCAAAAATCAATTCCCACTTGAAAAGAATAAGATTTCAAGATATCAAGGTAATCCAAGAGAATGCAACAAAGCAGCCGCTCACTATCCTAAAAAGTAGTGGCAGAAATGCTTCGATCAATAGAAATAATGCTGGATAAAGTGTGTGGCTTCAGAAAGAAGCTACTTCAAAGGATATTAAATGCCAAAGTGATATGTGTTGAAGTTTTATTTTTATAGCCTCAGTCCTGATACTTTTTTATCAGTTCTTGTATTTGATAAACAAAATATCCCATATCCTTGATTAAGTTATTATGTTGCTATTTCACATGAAAATATGGGCTCTTTTATATCCTATAATGTTCATTAGTTTTCAGATCTTAATTTGTTTAACTTTTCTACTGTTTTGACTTTAAGATGTAGCAGTTTTTATTATTCCTCGAAGATCTTGTTTTGTATGTCTTTTAATGATAGATCACAAGTTTGGAGGAATATTAATTAGACTGGGATTTATTCCATTAATTTGGTGTCTTTAAAACATTTTTGTCAAGGTGGGTAACAGCCAGTTTGCAGAATATAAAGAAACATTGTCTTGCATGAATATAGACATTAGTTTCAAGCTTCTTGGATGTGATCTGCATCCATTAAAAAACATCTTGTCTAAAAATTGACAATAATTTTCTGCATTTATCTTGAGAGTTTCAAGTTTGAAGGGTCTTAAAATTTGTCCCCCTCCCAATACTGGCCCTAAACATTACCCCACCTTCACTGTTACTTTATCAGTCATGTTGGTTGACTATTTCCATAAAGGACTCAGATTCTAGACCAACCATTCTCAAAGCTCTTTTCGTAATATACTTAAAAGCCATTTTTTCTTCTTATCTTGCAAATGATTTTCTGTTCATGTTTTTTGCATGTTAAAAATATATATATAAATGCAAAAATTATTTGAAATAATTTCTATATGTATATTATACCCCCACACTCATGTACAAACATGCACACACACACACACACACACACACACATATATATATATATATATGTATATATATATATATACACGTGTGTGTGTATAAAAGACAAAAAGAAAACAATTTGATAAAGTTTTCCTTTTGACTTTTATTTATATTGCCTTTATAGATATATTTTATTTATATCTGAATTTCTAGACACACTCACATACACACATAGCAATCATGTTTCAACTTAATTTATATTCCTTTTTATAATATATATATATATATATATATATATATATATATATATATATATATATATATATGATTATATGTATTATATGAATTTATTCATACTTCTCTATATTTTATGAAATAATGTAATCATTTGTATCAGTTGAAAACAAAATTGTCTAGGATTCTATGTAGAGAACTTCATGTCATGAATAGATAAATTTTTTCAGTTGGTTTAGATTTTAGCATAGGTCTCATATTTCATTGGTTAATCACAGTAAATCCACAAGCCACATTTTAATTCAGTTTTTTTTGTCTTCTCATTCTCCTTCAAAAATAGAGGAAGTATTCTGAAATTAATCATTCACTCACCAGTAATTTACCATTGCCCGAGGAGACACATTTGTAGTGTTGAAACATGATGGCTATTGTGTAGTGATTTTTAACATGATTTTGTTTTAATCTCCAATAATATATATATATATATAATAAGGAAAAGCCTTAATTTGTCATAATATAATCAGTTATAAATTTATTTCAATAGTTGGCGGTGGCTTGCACTATTAAAGAGAGAGTAGTGGTGGCAGGGAGAAAAAAGAAATTTGTATATAGGAGTAAGGGAAGGTAGGGGAAGATTTTATAGGTAAACCTATAAGCATAAACAGTAATAATTTCTGAAAATCAAACTAAATGACCAAACATTTTTGGTGAAAGACTTCTTGTAGAGGAGATGAAATTTTCAGCAGCCTCCCATATACACGCACACGTTTCACTGAAGGCAACTGACAAGGCACTGTGATTAAAGTTTATATAATTTTTGCATTTGTACAAGTAATTTCTCTTTAGATATAGAGTGCTTTGGGCTAATCTATTTGGCATTATCAAGAAGGTTTATTTTTGTCTAATATGTAGATTTTTTTTATATAGAGCAGTAGGCATATTTTAATTTATGAACACAGTCATCACATTGTGGCCATGTTCATAATTGATATTATTGAAAGTTTCTTCTTTTTTATTGTTAATGCTTCCATTATTTTTAAGTATTTTCTGCATTTAGATGAGTTTCTTATATTTATAACTACGTTGCCAATAGACATTGCTGATAATTATATACGGACAAAAAACACTGAATAGTGTTGGAACACTGAAATTTTAAACTTTTCAATTAAAATTTTTTTTCGAAATGTCTAGGTGGTTTTGTAAACTTCATTCAGTTTTCTTTTGCTTTTCTTGTGGTTTTTTTATGTTTCATTTTTATTATTAAGTAACAGACATTGTGATGATAGAAGATCTGCCAAGAAAAATGAAAATGTTCTAAGAAGCTGGATGCAAATTTATAGTGGATGATCTAGCAATCAAAGCACTTTCTATACCTTTTTACCTTTTATACTTAATATTGTTCTGATATATAAAAGTTTATATATTAAATTCTCCCATACATATATATATATATATATATATATATATATATATATATATATTTAAATAAGTTTTTGTGGTACAGAATTTAATAATAGATAGGAAAAGGTGAAATTTATAAGGCATTTTTTATAAAAAAAACCCAAAAAACAACCGGTTTCGTCCCAGGACTTATCAAGCATATTTTTTCTGGGAATAGAAAATTTATAAAAGTGTGTAAATTAAATTAATGAATGGAATTGAATGGAAGAAAAAAATTATGAAGCATTCACTCTTTTTACAAAGGGAAGGTCCATGGGATCTGATATACAAAGACTCTTGAACCTTGAGGTGAAATGTGGACTGAGACCTAGATAAAATCAAAAAACGGTCTGCACTAAAATTAACCACACATTTCCTACTATTTATTAATTGCTCAGCAATAGCAGAACGAGAAGTTTTGGTTAGTTGGCTCTTCATGGCATCTTGATTCAAAATCCTGTTGGGTTTAAGTGTTGTTTTATTCTCAGATTCAAATGTTGAGACGTCCTCCCTATGTAGTCAAGTCCACAACTACATTTATATTTATAAATCACTGAATTAACATGATGAGGGCGGAGGACATCCTTACGAATGGAAGAGAAAATAGAACGGGTAACAAATATCACCCAAACATTAGCCAAAAAATAATGGCTATTGATCATACGTGAAATTCGTCTAGATAAACTCTCCTCCTCCGTACCAATATAGGGAAGATGCAGATAAACTGGACATTTATCAACAAAATGCGGCTTAACCCTATGAAATTTACTAATGATGTCTTGGATAACAGAGTCTAAAACATCCAAAGAATATCTGTTTTTTGAAAGTGTCATTCTAACTAAAATCTAGGTGCATCCAATACTCCAGCAAATACTGTAATTTTATTTTATGAAACGATTGCAGAATTTAGAATACCTCAATGGTTTCTAACAAAACACAAAAATGGTGCAGTCCAAACATATGCACTTTGTGCATTTTAATTTGTCATGAAGTATATGGTGATTTGTTTCTTTATATACAAATATATTCTAATGGAGGGATGTATTGTAAGATTGTTCAGCAGAAAACTTCCACTTTGAACATTTTCTCTGTTTTAAATTATAATTACTGGTTAAATTATTAAATTTTATATTTGGGAACAAAACTTCATTTCAATGTTGTTCCATACTTTTGCAAAATATGAGTGGCTTTTTAAACTTATGACTTTCACATTTCTTATAAATCTTTTGTTGCCATCTTAGCCAATCTTTTTCAAAATGAAATCAGGATGAAGAAGTCATTTCCAATTCATCAGGTTTGATTAATTGTCAAAGAGAAAAGAATTACAAAGGAGAGGGAAGCTAAATTATTGATCAGTTTTATTTGGATTAGTAGGAAAAATAGTTGTTGCTGTATTTGACCATAAATTTTATTAACATTATGTTTAAATAAAAATTTATATGGACATAGAAATGCTGAAATTAGCTGTTAACATCCAGGAAACATTTGGCATTCAATGGCCGAACAGTTTGCATTAATGTCAGTCAAAATTTATAGAATCTTTCAAAAAAATAGACTTCTCCAGTCCATTATTGTTTATTCCCCTCTCCAGTGCTGATGCATATTTCCTTCCTAAACTTTTGTTTAAGGTACTGTGGATGGTCATTGTCTTAATTAGGTCATTATTTTCCCATCTACTTAGATGTGCTATCCATTCTAGTTGTTGCTGCTCTTGGAAGTATTCAAGTGATATGTTTTTTTTTATTTGGTAAAATTCTTTATTTGTGATTCTGTAGTTGTTATTGTTGTTGAAATTGTTTGAATCAAGTAGTTTAGGTCATTTTGTAAAATTGTGAGTTTGTAGCATCAGTCTTTGGGATCTGATGACCAACTGTCTTCTAGATAACTCATCCATTTTTAAGAACTGACCTGAGAAAATTGTCATATATAGATGATAGTTTAGACATTTCTGAACGAGCTGGACAGCAGGCATGGCATCCAGATTAGAACTGACGCCTGAGATTTTTATTTTTACATTATTCCCATAAAAAAGATTATTATTAAAATACACATTTATATAAAAAAAACAGAAGATTAACAGTAATGTTGCATTTTTTATCACTGATCCTGACTTTATATAGCATTTGACTTTCTACTTGACTGGTTGCCCAACCATGGCTAGAGAGATCAGTTTGCTCTACTATTTTCTTGATGACAGATGGCTTTATGCCTTTCCCAATAGCAATAGTTTGAATTCGCTCTGTCAATTCCATTTCTTGAACAAATAATTATGATACCAAGTTCACATCTCTAATGTTAGAAAACTACCAAAATTATAATTTTGTTTTTCTAGTTTTACGCATATGCAAAACAATAAAATTAAGTCTTTTTTAACATAAAATATATATATCAAAATTCTCACTAAATATTTGCAATCAATAATAATAATAATAATAATGTTTATTGATTCCAATAATGTTTTACATTCTTTTACAATAATAAACAAAAATGATAAAATACTTAAATTTAGATTTCACAAATTCTTTTTAAATTAACCCTTTGAACCTGAGTGTCTGGTATACTGGCCACTCTGTGAAAGTGATATAGCATACTCATTGTGGGGAGCGTGTTCAGCCTTCAAATGGTCAAGAAGTACGTGTGGGTGGTGTAAAGGGTAGTAACTTGTAATGAGAAATTGGAGAGCTGAGTTTGAAACCCAGTCAAATTTGTTACATTCACTTACACACAAACAGCTGGGAAAGGTATAAATCCGTTTCTTTCCCCCATCTATGGATTAAAAAGTAGGATTTGTACTGAGAAAAAATCAGCTATCTCAAAATATTGTTAATACAATATTAACTCACAAAAAATAGAATCATTCTTACAATCTAAAATATGTTAGATTGATAAGCCATAAAAAAATTAAGCAATCAACTTAAGAAGATTTTATGCAGTACAATGATCAACTTTTTTCTGGTGTTAATAATTTTAAAAAGCTATTTCAGTTTTATACCATTTTATGCAAACATATTTAGCAGTTCCTGTTGTCTTTATATCACAGCTCCTTTCAAAATATAGGCAAACATGGCTACAACTTCCTAGTGTTCTACAAAGCTTTTACACTTTACGAATCCTCATTGTCCTACTTCTTGTTGTTTTCCTCTACTTCCCTTGCCTTCAATATGCCCTGGGAGTGTTAAATTCTCTAGGTCCTCTTTCCTCATTATGCAACCCAAAAATTTTATCTTGTAAAAATCAGTTTCTTTATTTTAGTGTTATGCATGCAAAATATGAAATGTTTATCTGGTCTACACTCTTAGATATGAACAAATATATAGCATAACATGCTTGGTGCATTTAAAAGAAATGGACATTGGCTTTTATCTACATAAATAAGTGAACAGGAAAGGGGGAAAATCTTGGTCTTCACTGTTCTTTATAAGTCATCACTATTTGGGTTTTTTTTTTACCCAAGTTAAACTGACCATGAGACTCAACAAAATACCGGACAACTTCTTAAATACTATTCTCTCTTCAAGCTTTATACTCTTCTGTTGATTTTCATGAAGGAAAGCTGATGTTCAGATGAAGGTAAAACATGGCATGTGATATTAAATTCCAAATTTAAAATGAAGTATAAAAAGTGGTATATTTCAATTCCATGTTGA
The DNA here is from genome assembly GCA_903632075.3 of Acanthosepion pharaonis. Taxonomy (NCBI): domain Eukaryota; kingdom Metazoa; phylum Mollusca; class Cephalopoda; order Sepiida; family Sepiidae; genus Acanthosepion; species Acanthosepion pharaonis. The sequence goes on from CAHIKZ030000179.1 coordinate 1,790,780, forward strand.
TACTGCTGTCTGACTTGTTTCTTGTTATACAGGCATGCCTCAAAGGTCAAAGTGCAAACAGATTGTAAGAAACCCAAAAGGCCAGTTATTATGATGAGAAATAGTGCAAGGCAGATCTATATGAATAGACAATTCAAAATGGTGAGTATGGTCAGCAATATTGAAATGCTGAGTCAGCTTGAAGATCATTGATTTCTTTCTTCAATTCAACTTTTATCTTTAATTATAGTTGGCATTCTTTTATAACTTATACATTGGCATTCCCAGTGTATCAAAGATTGTTCAGTTTGTAAGTTTATTTTATGCTGTGTTGAATGGTCAGCCATGAAATTTTGGTTTGGGTCATCATAACTAAGATTTAATTTCAGTAGTTTTTTTTTTAATCTTTTTCACAATGTCTGGCATTTTTTCAAGTCCTCTAAAAATAAATCTGGCTAGTTTCCCAGTTATTTTATTATTTTTTTTACTCCAAGAGTTTCTGTTTATCAAAGGAATATTTTATTAGATTTTGATAAGACTATTTTCAATTGCTCACTAGAGGCAAACACTTTAAACTCACAAATGTTCCTTCCCTATCAATTATCAAAACTTCTGACTAGTTTTTTTATCATCTTAATTTCAATCATTTTTTATAACAACTCTCAGATTGTCAGTCTATGATCATTAATTAGCAGAGTGAAAATGAAGGTGAAGCCTCTGATAAAACTTGGACTCACATCCCTTAGCTTCGGTAGCCTGCATATCCAAGACATCTGCCTTACCAGTTAGGCTACAAAGTTTAACATTTAACCTTTATTCCTTATTTGTAGGGAAAAGCCACTGAGTCAGAAATTTATAATTGACATTGTTTCATCTATACAATCTGAATGAGAATTAATATACCTAAAGGTATATAAATAAAATATATTTATATATTATAGTCAGTATATCAGACATTCAGAAAAATTAAAATTTATATGGCTATTATTATTATACAGTGATTTTGTGTATTCATTTCACTTAAACAATTTTGACTGTTGTACCCTCTGACTTTATTCACATGTGTACTCTAACCAAACCGTTTATTCAGTTCTTGATCCAAGGATTAGACTCTTTATCACTGTCCATGCAAAAGGATTTTCCATACTAGTTAATTCTACCAAATGCTTTGTTTCTTCCACTGAACAAGAATATAGGATCACACTACCTGACCCAAGGATTGAACACTTAACTGTCAGATAACTCACTTTGTTTAAACAATGCCTTTATCCACTAGGCCATTTATCCTGTATGACAATTCATTGGTGGAAGCTTGGAGCCTTAAACCTAATGTTAATGTTGCTTTTACACAACCAAGAGTGGTGGAAACTTTGAGTTTTAAGCCCCTCATGCCTGAGCTTTCAGTTGCCTCTCATTTTTGCCAGTGTTATATCTATTTTCTGACTTCATCTCTTTTTCTTCCACAACTGATCAGCTATGCCTGATTTTCTTGTTTACCCTTCAGTCATTGGTCATGTTCACTTCTAAGTGGGTTTCAATTTAATAGAAATGTCTTTGAAGTGTGCAATTGATGGATTTCAAGATATTGCTTTGATGTTGCAGGAATTATCAATCTGAAACCTTTTTGACATGGCTCTAAGGTGGACAGATGTTGGCAATTTTCTGACATTTTCCAGAATTCCATCAATTCATACTATTTGAGAAGTGAGTTTTATACCTTTTAGAGCAGGCATGTCAATCATGCAGCCCTTTACAAGCACACCTACAGTCCACACAAAGGATACTAATTTGACCATTTAACAGCCAAAATTGCAGTTTTGATAATTTGGAAATTACAGTGTTTAAGAAAATAAATTCCAGGTTTTTTACATTTTCATTTATTTTAATAGAATATCAAATAAGAATATCATTTACTGCATAAATTTATTTAAAATAATTTTAGTATTATTGACAAACTTTAAGTTAGCATGTTACTAATTTATTTTAAAAATAGTAGCAAATATTCATTATTTTTGGTAGCAGAGAAAATAGTGTGGGAACAAATTCTCTCTAATAGCCATACCACCAGATATCATACCATGAAAACAATGTGGCAACAGTTGTAAACAGAAAACTTAATTTCAAAATTTCAAAAATTTTTGCTTTTAAAGGTGAAATGTCAACCAAAATGTTTTAGAGGCATCATCAAAATTGCTTTATCTCTTTTTTCTGTTAGCTGTAGTTTAAATGTACCAGTAATTTTTCAAATTCTGTGTCATTAATTTTGAAAATTAGATTTTTTTTCCTACTATTTCAACCCTAAAATATCTGTTGGTCCTCAAGAGAAAAAAGAAATTGAACAACGAAGGACGAGTGTTTCAGGAAAAGTGGGAATTACTGTATTTTTGAACAATGATGAATGAGAAGATACATTGTTTAATTTGCAGCAACTCCATTGCCACACCAAAAGAATACCACCTGAAAAGTCATTATGAAATGAACCATTTATCTTATGATAAATATGAAGGCCCAATGTACATTTCAAAACTCAAGGAATTGAAGGCTAACTTGATACAGCCACAGACCTTTTTTATGAAAATTCAGAAGCAGAATGTTGGTTCCATTAATGCAAGTTACTGAACTCATCCAAATGAGAAAGAAATCATACAGTGAAGGAAATTTCATAAAGCAATGCTTTCTAAAAACAGCTGAAATTGTATGTTCAGAGAAAGCACATTTATTCAAAGACATTTCATTAACCAGGAACACTGTTGCTGAATGAATTGATGAAATGTCAGGTGATTTGAAACAACATTTGAAGGTTTTTTCATCAAGGTTTTTTAACATTTTTCTATTGCTCTTGATGAGACTGTTGAATAGTACAGCTTGCAATCTTCATCAGGGCATATGACAGTAAATTTAATATTTATGAAAAACTAATTGAACTGATCCCCATGTATGATAATACAACAAGCCAGGACATCCTAAAGAGAGTTGAGCAGGTTCTGCATGAATATAGTTTTGATTTGAGCAAACTTGTATTCTTATCTACTGACAGTGCTGCGAATATGGTTTGCAAACATAATAGTGTTGTTGCCAAGTTATAAAGGAAACTAGAAAACTCACATCCAGATTCATCATCTGCACATTTTCACTGTATTATTCATCGGCAAAATTTGTGTTCAAAGATTTTAAAATTGGATCATGTGCTTAGCTTGGTCACAAAGACGGTGAACTATATCAGAGGCCATGCTCTCAACCACTGTCAGTTCAGACCGTTGTTGGAAGATGTTCCATTTTACACAGAAGTCTGCTGGTTGTCATGTCACAAAGTGCTGGAAAGATTCTATTTGTTGAGACAAGAAATAATTATGATTTAGAGATGAAAGATCAAAACAGAGATGAAATAAAAGATGAAATTTGGCTGCAAGATCTGATTTTTTGCTGTGGATATTACTGCACAATTAACTGATCTTAATTTGAAAGTGCAAGGTAAAAACAAACTTATCACTCAGCTGCATGATGACATCAAATGCTTCATTACAAAACTAAGCTTATGGAAGTCACAGTTGTTAAATGAAAATTTAGTTCATTTTCCTACATGGAAAGAGTTGAAAAACACAGCCAATACCAAGACTATACTTAGCTTTGCTAAATATGACAGTCCCGGGAATTGTAGTCAATGGGATTTCAGAAAAGATTTAATGATTTCTTATCTTTTGAACATCAGTTTGCATTATTCTCAGCACCATTCACCTTTGATGTTGCCAAGACAGAAAAAAGCCTGAAGATGGAACTATTAGAAATGTAGTTGGATTCTACACTCAAAGCAAAGTATTGTAAAGTAGGAATACCTGGGTTCTTTTCATGCCTTCCTGAAAAGTTTAAAAACTTCCAAAAGTTTGTCACAAAGATTATGGCAATGTTTGGTTCTACCTATGTGTGTGTGAACAGTTATTTTCCTTCATGAAATCAACAAAAACTTTTCAGAGAACAAAAAGCTAACTGATCAATATTTGTCATCGTTAATCAAAGTTTGAAGTGCAAAGACATTTCAGCCAAACAAACCAAAAATTGTCAGCAAAAAGAGGTTTCAAGACCCAGGACAAAAAACTAAAACTGACTGAATAGTGGCAAATGTTCTGTTTTGAACTGTTGTCATTTTTGCACAATGTATTTGTTGCTGTTGCAAACTGCAAGTATATGTTATTATTTAAAATTTTTTTTTTTTTCAAAACTACTTCATTAATTTGTATACATGAATTCTGCTAAAACATTTGTATGCAAATTGTGTGTTTCTAAATTTAAGTAACAAAAATATTCTACAATAAATTTTATTAAATGACTCTAATTAGTTGTAATGTGCACAATTAGTTGTCATGTGTGGCCTTTATAACAATACATATGTGACTATGTGGCTCAATTTGACAACATGCCAGTTTTAGAGTATCATGAAGGAGACTTGCACAGCATCATCCTCACCCTTATTTCTAATTAAGACATTCTTTAGATGAATTAATTGATTTTGCTTGAACTTGATTGTTTTGGTATATATTACACAGGAATATAAAATAAGCAATCTTAATAATTCGAGATGTTCAATCACACAAGTCAATTATTACTTCCTATTTAAGTGATGAATTTACCAGTTGGAAAAGGCAACTTTGTGCATCTATTTTTATTGATTAGTAGCTCTCAAGTTTGGCAGTTCAAGCCAGAATAATTGAAGCAGCCCCATTGTGTATAATATTTCAAATAGAAGCTAGTTTTCCAATGATTTCTCAGTCTTTTCAAAATGAATCAATATTTTAGATTATGATTATTTTTTTTTAGGAATTGATATTGAACAGTAGAGAAATGAAACACAATTGTTTGTAAGCCTTGATGGAAATCAGATAATCAATTTCTGGACAGCCAGTTTTTCCAAGATATGGCTGCACAATCTTGTAACAATTAATTCATTTATCAGCAATTTCAAATAATCTTTTGATCAAATTCTATTCTCAACAATGAATAACCAGAAATAAATTCTAGTAAATTTAAGAAGCCATAGATTGTGAGATGCTTATTGTAGATATGCTACTTATATGAGTTGTCAATTAAAAAAAAATATCAACAATAAGAACAAGAATGAGAAAGATTTGTCTGAGATCTCCAAGAGATTTAGATACAAAATTAAAGTTGTGAACTATTTGGTTAGAGGCTTTCTAAGAAATGATTTAAAATCCAAAGAAGAATACTTTGTATCTTTTATAATAAGGATCTCATAATTAAAGTTTAAATAACTGATTTATATCTCTTGCATCTTCCTTGAATCGTTGATACAAACTTTATATATATATATATATATATATATATGTGTGTGTGTGTGTGTGTGTATTTAGGCAGCAATCCTCTTTGATGTACATTTTAATAAATACGACAGACAAGGTGCTTTGATTTAGTTTTTTATACAATTTCTCATGTGATCTAATAATTTTATATGTTTTTATATAACAGTTTTTTATATAATTTATCATCTGAAAAAAAAAAAAAGGTGCATATATATATATATATATATATATATATATATATATATATATATATATATATATATATATATATATATAGTACCTGTCAAAAATATTTATATATGGATGAGCATCGCCTAGGATCAGATTATCTGTGCAACTCTGTCCACAACTAGAATGTAGTATCTATGCCATTCTGCGAAAAGTGTCATACTTAAAAAAAATATGGATACACATTGTGTTATATATATATATATTGAACTTTTTTGTCATAGATGACAAATGAGATATCATTTATATTATTTACATTCTTTGGAGTGTTGTCTTCAACTTTGTTGCCATATTCACAATGTTTCGGATGTTGTATGCTACTGCCTTATTTAGGTGATTGGAATTTTGAACTGAACCCTTTATTTTGTCTGCTGGGGTAGATCCTTCTAGTTCCATGTGCCATGCCTCTCCCTTTAACTCAACTCTCCAAGTTTTTGTTCACCACTGTAGTAGCCAGGTATTGAACTCACAATTCTTTGTGTCAAGTCACTGGATCCAACTAATCCACTGGGCCATATCTTTCTTTTTCTATTGACATTTTTCCATGTGTGGTGTGGATGTGAGTGCTACCAAAAGCCAATTATCTTTTAGGGCTGTTTCATAAACTTTCTTGGCTTCCTTGAAGATGGTTTCACTGGAGGATTTCTCAGAAAACTTGCCATTAATTATTGTGGGCTTGATTATTGATGGCAGGTACTTGGAAGATGTGTGTATATAAAGTGCTTTGTCATTAGGTTTTCAGTATGGTTGATATGTAATTTTTCTTAGGTTGAATGTGATATGTAGAAAATCTACTTCATTTAGGTTAGTTTTTATGTCTATGTAAAATCCCATATTTTTGAAAGTTTTTAAAATCAGTAGATAACAAAGAAAAAATATACATAGGAGTAACTGAAGGTCCCTGGAAACAAAGAAACTATGCACACAAAACATTCTTTGCAAATAGTAAATATGTGAACTGCACAACACTTTCTAAACAAATCTGTGAGATTAAAAACAAAAAACAAATCACATCAAAAATATAGAAAATAAGAAAAAGAACATCAGCCTACAACAATCAATACAAAAACTGTAAACTCTACCAGGAGGTAAAAATAGCTATAATTACCTTCCCAAACTCATCTCAAAATGCAGACACAAAAACAAATCTTTACTACACTACTTAAAAATCAAAAATTGAAAATGAACAAAAGTAAATGAAAATAAATAAATAAAATAGACAAAAAAGTAAAATAAATTAATAAATAAGTAAATAAACTAATTAAATAATAAACAAACCAATGCCTATCAAAATAACTATTAGAATAATACAATAGACTACCCACAATGCACCACTGACCTATATATATAAAAAGCAAGCATAAAAACAACACACATGGCCTGACAATTGCTTTTAGCATCAAACAGACTGTCATATGCATTTAAAATTGTCACATCTTATTATGGAAAACTATGTTTTCACAATAAAATAGGTATTAATCAACTGATTAGTCAACTTTTCAGTATTTACTTAGATTTATATAAGCAACATATCATGTAAGTTTCAGCTTATAATACCTAGCCTTATTAAAAATATTCATAATAAATGTTTTTGTGGGGAGCTTTCAGGTTTTATTAAACAAATTGCAGCATAAATGGTTATTTATAAAGAAATATAAATGATATAGCCCATAGAAATAAAGAATATTTGATTAACAAAATATCTCATATATTTGAATAAAAATATTATTTTATTATTTTACAAATTAACATAGGCTCTTTGATATTCTTCATCAATTTAAAAAAATTTTTTTAACTTTTCTACTGTTTCAACTTTAATATTACTTCTAAAAGTTTTAATAGACTCCAAGAGACTGGCAAACGGCTACACCACATTGAAACATGGGTTCTCATATGATTGATCAGTGAAATTAAGCAAATTCAAGCCTGGTCAATGTCAATGGGTGAATTCTTGGAAATACCAGAACTGTAAGCTTGTATGTGTGGGTGTTGTAATGGACAATGGCTTCAAAGTGGAAATTGGGGAGTCAAGTTCCAATTTCAGTTAGGTTCATTAGATGTGCAAATACCCTTGGGAAAGGTTCGAATGCACCTCTCCACCCCCAGCTATGGGTTAATTAGTAGGACTTATATCAGCAAATCATTATTATCTTCAAATTCTTACAATTTAAAAAATACTTTCTTGCTTTTTTTTCTGCAAAAATTTGATGAGCTGTAAAAAAAACAGTTTAATCAACCAGTTGAAGAGACCAGTTTTTCTTCTCATATGCATCTCTTTTAATGATAGATTACAAGTTTTCTATTCAATTAAAATCTGTAAAGGCTAGAGATTATTCAATTAATTTGATGTCTTTCAATCCTTTTTTGGCAAAGTGGGAAATTATCAACTTTGCAGAATGTGAAGGTGCATTGTCTCTAATGAAGATCTTCTTTAGCTTAAAGCCTCTTGGATGTGTTGTGACCTGTACAACTCCAAAAATATTTTCTTCAAGAATTTAGAATAATTCTCTATTGTTATCTTTAAACCTCATTTATTTATATTTAATATTAAAGTTTTATAGTACAAATACCAATAGTTTGAAGCATCTAAGTAGACATTAACTTACTAGGCACTTCAGCTTTGTATATAAAACCAGGTGATATTTTTGAGCCATTTTTGGAACAAAAAGATGGGATCTTATATGCCATCAAAAGAAGGTCTTGTATTCTATCTTTTATGCTATAATAGGGGTCTTGTGTGCCTTCAAAAAATCAGGTGTCATTATATGAAATTGAATTAGTGGTCAGAATATGTTTGAAATAGAAACAAATATTTTTCATATAAAACTACTCTTCTTTTGAAGTAAATATTGATTATCATGCATTTCATAGTTGCTTTCCTCTTTAATGTCTAAAAATCATTTGATAAAAGTCTTTGGTCTTGAATTTATTTATTATAAATGTTCTTCATTGATCATTTGTTCAGTTCAACAGAATTGTTGATATGATAAAACCTATGGTTGATAGAATTAAAATATACCAAGTATTAAACTAAAAAAAGGTGTTACATTTTGATCTGATTAAATGAATTTTGGTAATTGAACAAATAAAATGTGTTTTTTTCTCTGTGCTCAAAAGAGTAGCAATTAAACTGGGATGCAAAATAGAAATAAAATTCTAACAAAATAAAAAAAAAGTAGACTCATTTCTCTGTTTCTTGATAGTCTTCTTTCCTATGGTCTTTTAATTTTGCAATTCAAATGAATAAACAAAAAATTAAAAAAAATAAGGGATAACCATTGCAGTTATTTTTATTAGGACATTAGTGGATAACTTTGTATATATAGAGGTACACAGTTATATTATGTTGAAGAAATTCTTTATATATAAAAATATATCTACTCACTTGAATGAAACAGGAACATTCCTAGCTATTAAACTCTATTTCAATTTCAGACAATTGGTAAATAAGTCAACCTTTTCTTAAAAGGAATCTGATCCTTAGATGTTTATCTTGATTTTTTTTCACGCACACATTGAAAACTACAAAGAAAAATAAGATAAAATATTACCCAGTTACTTTAACTTTTCTCTTGGGCCATATCCTCTCTCTTGTGAGTTTCCTGATTTTAGATGAAGAAAAATATATTGGTTCTCTTGTGACTGGCTCACTTACTTGAAGTAAAATGTCTCTTTTTTAGATGAAGACTCTATACAATACGGCTGTCAACTATTTGATGGCAGTTTAAAAGTTATCCATCAAATGGTTGCTAAGCTGATGGCATCTTGCAGAACAGACATCTCTGAAAAAATCTTCAAATCAAACAGAAAACCAAAAAAAATCCAAACTTATTTTATTTATGTCTGGACAAATTGGATGAAAAAAATGTTTTCTGTCTATATCTCTGAGATGAGGTATTATGAATATTTACATTATTTGAACTGTTATCCTCATCTTCATTGCCATATTCACAATGTTTCAGACTTTGTACACTCCAGCCTTTTTCAGGTGAATGGAATTTCGAACATAACACTTTATTTTGTCCACTGGGGCAGATTGTTCTAGTTCCACGTGACATGCCTCTTCCGGATGTCTCAGTTATTACCCTTTAACTTTTCACCACTGCTGTAGCTTGGTTTTGAACTCACAACTCTTTGGATCTAACTAATATCTTTATCCGAAATGCAAAATGGCTGAAACTTTGAGTATGGCAATGAATATGAGGATAACAGTCTGAATAATGTAAAACAAAAAAAAATGGTGCCTGTAAAAGATGGAAGGTGAGTTGACTCAAATAGTTTTTCTATTTTTGTTGTGAATGAGTGACATGATAATTTCTATCTAACCTACTCTTATGTCGTATGTCTCCAATTTTCAAAATGCTCACAACTCAGTTCTTAATCACTTCTTACAAATAGATTCTCATATCCTCTACATTTCTTCAAGTTAAACTTGCAAAACCTTAGAAAATGTTCAGCAGTTAAAAGGAGAAAAAATAAACTTTATTTTATTATAGATTTAATATATATTTTGGATTATTTGTTTTAAACACTCTATCAATTTAGAATTCATGTGAACATGACACTCCACTGCTTCTTTTATTTTTTTTTAATACCTATGAATTGTTGTGACCTCCAGGAAAAGATAGTGGAGCAATTTGTAAGTATGATGTGCAAACATGAGATGCAAGTTCAGTTTCACTGAAAACAAAATTTTTATTTCAACTTCTTGTTGCTTAATTCAACAAAAGTTATAATATTCTGGAATGTCATAATAAAAAGGACATTCACTTTGTGATGTCTTCATAGAATGGTATTACTTGAGATGTCATGATAGAAAGAGTATTTGCTCTAAGATGTCTTGAGAGAATGTGCAATCACTTATGGATGTCATGATGAAAAATGTATTCTGTCTGGATGTCGTGGTAAAAAAGGAATTCAATTTGGAATATTAATAGAAAGGTCATTCAATTTGGGATGTCATGATAGAAAGCCTATTTAATGGATGCCATGATAGAAATGGTATTCAGTCTGGGATGTTGTAAGAAAATTGTTCATTCCCTATTGGATATCTTGATAGAAAGGACACGCAATCTGAGATGCCTTGATATAAAGGGAATTAACTCTGAGATGTTATGATAGAAAAGTCATTCAATTTGGGATATTGTGATAGAAATGGCATTCAATCAGTAATGTCATGATAGGAAAGAACAATCCTTTGATATCAGTCTGAGATATTGCAATAGAAAGTACATTTCATCTGGGATGTCATGATAGAAAGACTATTCACTCTGGGATGTTGTGATAGAATTCAACAAATAGAAGAAAATAACCTCTAAGACTTCATAGTAAATTTCCTTTTTCTTCTTAAATATTGATTTCTTGCAAATTTGTTTATCTCAGTTATTTAGGCTTTTTTTCTCCGAGAAGAAAAGATCTCAAATGAAAATAATAAACTCTCCTTTTGATTGCTTCAGGTAAAAAGTTGTTTGCAATGAAATATTTGTAACAAATGTTCTAAAGATTAAAAAAAATTCTTTACAATTCCTTAATCTTCATCTGTTAGTAGAATTTAACACGGGTAGGAAAACATCTGAATTTCAAACTATAGGAAAAACAACAGGAAACCACCACATTATCTTCCAGTCAGCAATCCACAGATAATATAGCAAAAGAAACCATGGAGAGATATAATCGCCTATGTCCTGTAGACTATTTTAATCTCAGTCTTTACTTTCATCTGGTAATTTTAGTTATTTCTTTTTATCTCACCTTTGTCAATCCACAGTCATGAAGAGATAGCACAGGATTGGAAATAACAGTTTAGTGTGTTGGCTATGGCTACTTCAAAATAAGGTTTCTTAAAAGAATATTTTACAATACATGAAATAATGATGGTGGAAAAGTACGTACACAAAATAACAGAGACCGATTGATTTGTAATGCAAAATGACATTTATTAAAGAAAATAACAAGAGGAAAGTTTAAGAGTTTCTTTTCCTGGATGTAATTTATGTGCACAACAAAAATTGTTAATGAATGTATTTGAGTGTGACTTGTTCATATAAGTGTGTTTTAGTGTAAAGTGTCCACAGCCTTTTTTGATTCAGCATGAAAAGTTTATGTCACACACTTTGAAAGGACGAAAACAGGAAGAGAGAGTTACTTTATGTGTGTTTTTTAAACCCTTCTACTGATACTATGTTTATTAAGGCACTACAACAATTATGGTCAGAGTAAGATTCAAATTCATGTCCATTTTGTCTCGGGGAAGCCTGGTGAACACATCCTGTGCTTTAACTGCTAATTGTTCATCAACTTTAATAATGCTGACAAAGAAGAAAATGCAAACAATGATCTCTGAATGGTTTTTAAAAATTTGAGTTTGGTGTCTGTTATTCACTTATTTATCCTTCTGCTGCTGTGAAATTGAACGAGGCTAATGGATATAAACCTTAATTCATGCTCCCATTCTTTTGTTTTGCTTTTACTGCAACTATTCATTCTATTCTATAATGTTTATTCTATAAAACTCAGGAAATATAACAAACTACAGATTGTCTAGAGAGAAATTAATGATTTTATTTTGTTAGTTTCTATCTACTTTGGCAATTCCTATATTTTTGTATTTTATGATGAATATCAGAAAAGACAACGGAAGCTATCCATATAAAGACCAAAGATACTCATGGAAATATCCATGTGTCGGAAAATTTATTCATTGTACTACTTGACTTTTAATCAATTATGCAAGAAAAATAAATTGAATAATTTATTAATTTTAAGAGCGTAGATGAGAACAATGCAATCTGAATTGATCTCTCCTGAATATGGCTTCTATATAATAAACTCATTTAGACTATATTAATTATGCATAGTTGTGACTAAAAGCTTTTTTAGCGCTAGAAATTTATCATGAGCTTTATTTATGAAACGATTTTTCAACCTTTTTTCTTTGCTTCTTGTGATAAATTTTAGCAAAATCTTCTGATGCCCTTAGGTCTGTGTTATTATTTTGATGTTAAGAAAGATTTTCCTTGATTGAAATGATTTGTCTGCCCTCACATGTCCATTTCACCACACAGCTGAGAGAACACATCCCAGACTGGCATTATTGGACTGGCTTTAATTCGTCTGGATTTAGCTACAAGAGAAATTGTTTGGGAATTCTTTTTTGACAACAGATATGAAGAATATTTTGTCTGATTTTCTATTTTGGTGACCATTCAGATGATCAAAAAACTTTACATCAAATCAAATTAAAATAAACTCATTTTGTTGCTACTGGACTGTTTTATGAAGACACAAAGAGAATTCTTTACATGTAGACTTTTAAATGATTGAAGAATGAATTTTTATGACATATTCATTTGTAGATAATGCTTTTTAGCATTAGACAAATTATTTCAGTTGGGATTCTCTCTTATAATCTATTAAAAAACACTGTGGTTTTTTTTTAGATACTGAGGTATTTTCAATATAAGTCTTCAACATAATGTATTCTCTATGAGTCTGTAAAGTAAAGAGGAATTAGAGGAATTGAATTCTTTGAAAAAATTTTAATTTTAAAAATAAAACTTTAATAAAATAGGTTTATCTTTGCATTAAAAAAAAGACAAATTGCACATATAGGGTGACATTCACTAATCCCAAATAATTAGAATCTGTAAGGTGCTGGATAAATGATTTAGCTAGATTATTGATAGTTAACCACATTATCCTACCTTTAAAATATTCTGAAAATCAATACATATTAGTTTAATAAGGAGAAAGAAAATTTATTTCTTTCAATTCAGTAAGTCAATCATATATATTATGGACAACATATGGTGTTTGCATTTCACACCACAAGAAGAACTTCCTGTATTCAGTGGAGCCATGATTAGAGTTAATTTACAGCAGGTTAGAATAAAAATACACAAAAGACAAGTAGAAATATCTTCTTAGTAATTGAAAATGTTCAAAAAGTAGCAGATGCAGCAGTTAGTGAAACCAAACAGTAGTGGCAGGTCTGCATAGAAATTGCTCTTGGTCGAAATTAGTGATGGATTATTGACTGAACTAAATGACTGACTGCTGAACTGGTGATGTCCAACCATATATATATATATATATATATATATATATATATATATATATATATATATATATATAAAGATATCAAATTTTACAGGAAACCAATCTTCCTGCTATCATGGTTGCTATCAGGGTTTCTCCACTTCTGGTGTCATCAAACAGTAAGTTAGACATTCTGTCTCACTGCCATTTTAAAACACTGTCACACCCACATGCACATACATACATTTTTTTACATATCTGCACATATATATATATATATATATATATATATATATATATATATATATATATTTATTTATGTATGTATGTATGTGTGTATATATATATATATATATATATATATATATATATATATATGTTTCATTAAATAATATAGACAAGTTTTGTCTATTTATTTTAAGTAAGTTTCTTTTATATTATCTGATAAGCTTAATAACATTATCATTGAAAGACAAAAGGAAATCACCATATTGATACATGTTTAAATCCACTCTAAGCTTTTGGCTTACATAAGCCATTATCAAAGATGACAATTACTTTTCAATATATCAATCAATACACAGACGAAACGATAGTCTGTTTTTGTTGTATGAAAAATTTCAAAGCAACAACTAACTAGTGTATATGAGACGCAAAAGTGAAAATCGTGTCAGAGCTCGTGATGTCACACATGATCACGCGAGAGTGAAAACGAGAAGTATTGTATGGGAAGCCGTTGGTATAAACCAATGGCTTCTGTTATCAATTATAGGCATTTAAGAATGTTTGTAGAGATACCTAGTTTATTTTGTTCAGGTTAGGTTTCAACTGTTTTATGTATATAGCTTCAAGAATTTTTAGTTTTTGTTTTTTGTTTTCATGTTTAAGTATAGTTGCGTTTTCAACAAGGATTTTCCGAAATTGTTTACGCGGACAGGCATGTTGTTTTAAATTAGTTTATTATTCAAATGTAGAGTCAAGCATTGTGAAAGTGAATTTGTGGTGTGACCAACATACATATTATTTAATCTATTGGAGATACAATCTCCCAAAGAGCACTTGAATTTGTAAACTGTGTTGATTTTTTGCAAATTGCTAATTGAGAGCGGGGAAGAATCAGGTTAATTAATTAGGTTAATCATATACTACACTAAATCTAGTATATTCATCTTAATTATTAGCAATGATTCTTCCTCCCAGTTAGTGATTTGCGAAAAAATTATAATAATTTATAAAATTTATAATATATATTTGCAGGTGTAAGGATCACTTGGCACAGTGGATAAAGGCTTTGGTTAGATCCAGTGACAGGACCCAAAGAGTGTGAATTCAATACCCAGTTAAGGCAGTGAAGAACTTGGAGAGGGGAATTAACAGGAGATAACAGATAACTGACATCCATTAGACATAGCACGTGGAATTAGAACAGCCTACCCCCAGTGAGTGAAATAAAGGGTTCAGTTTGACATTCCAACCACCTGAAGAAGGCTGGTGCATACAATGGCTGAAACAGTGTGATAAATATGGCAACAAAGATGAGGACAATTGTCCAAATAATGTAAATAAATTGCTAACAATTCCCTTGAGAAGGTGCTGTACTTAGCTTCTTCCTTTCTTAGTTTAGCAGAAAAGAAAGACGTGGCTGTTATTTGTCTTTCTGATACTTGGTGCATAACTTTACCTTCTGCCGTTGATGAAGGATCCATTGTAAGGTTAAGTTTAATTTTATCATCATTCTTGATGTAATTAAGCTTAGTGAAGTTCGCTAATGATGTCTTAGCATTGGTGAATGGTTCCAGTGTCTCACCTTGCAATGAAATATTTTTGTTCATGCTCACAAGTAAATTTTCAAAGGTGAAAGTACAGTAGAGTAATTTGGTACAAATTACCTGTAATAATTTATAAGACCTATAAATCTGGACAACTGTCATAGTGAAGTTGGTTGTGGGAAATTTTGGATTGCCTCTACCTTATCTGGCAAAGGTGAAATACCTTCCTGGTTGATTTCATGGCCAAGGAAATTCAGTTTGGGTTATCTAAAAATACATTTGTATGCATTAAATTTTAGTACAAAATGTGAAAGTCTCTGGAAGGATTGTTCTAAATATATTTTGTGATCTTCCATATCTCTGCTAGCAATTAAAACATCATCAATGTAGGTGCAAACAAAAGGTAAACCTTTGAATACTTCTTCTATCAGAAGTTGAAATGTTTAAGCTGCATTTCACAATCCAAAAGGCATGAATACAAACTCATATAACCTAAACAGTGTGGTAATAGCAGTTTTGTAGGCATACTCTTCAACCACTTGTACTTGATAAGCTTTTACTAGGTCTAAGTTTTTTGAAAGTGCATGAACCTTGGAGACCAATGGCAAAATCATGTATAAAGGGGCATCTGTCTGGTGTTATGCGATCATTCAATCTAAAGAAATTGGCACAAGGATGCCATACTGTTGTGTTTCGTTTAGGGACCATATACAATGGTGATGACCATGCACTTTTTGATTGGTGTATAATTCCCATCTGCAGCATTTGTTGAAACTCTGTCTTGGCAATCTTGTACTTGTCAGGTTTCAATTGTCTTAGTGCAGAATATACTCATGGTCCTGTTTTGATCTGGTATTTAGCATGGTGTTTGATAATGTTCATATGCTCAAATGGCTGTATTATTACTGTGTATTTTATTAGCAATTCGTTGATGTACAGAAGGGAATGTTGGGGAGAAAATAAGTCACTTTCCACAAAGCCGTGTAAACAATTTTGAACAATAACACCAGTGGATAGAGCAAGTTCCCAGCATAGTCATTGCCATTGCTAATGGAATTTCAAGGCACTCTTATTTTCATGGATTAAGAGTTGTACAGGGCTGCCCATGATGTGGTTTGTCATGCACATCCCTCTCACTACTGTGAAACACTGCTTAACTCTGATCACATCCACTAACTGGTCTCTGAGATGTCAACTGTTGCATTATTTTAATACAGTGACATACCTCTGCTTCTAATGCATTTTCATATCAGATGCTGTTTTGCCAAACTGCTGCTATCTGTAACGAGGCCAAAAAAATTATGAATTATTGAGAGGAAAGTGCAGCCTCTACTGCCACACTAACAACAACCACTTCTAATGATGTTAGCCAGTATAACAGGATACATTTCTTTCAGAGTTACTTTTTTAACAAACTCATCTTAAAGATATTCAAATATATTTATTAACTTTTATATTGACAATAATAATAACGATAATGAACACAAAATGATGATGATGATGATGATGATGATGATGATGATGATGATGATGAACAGAAAGAAAAGTAACAACAAGAACAACAAAAACAATAATAGTAATAATAATATTAAAAGCGAAAAAGATCATGCTTTTCAGAACTGCTCACATCCTGAGGAAATTCTTCAAGTCACATTCCATTGTGTTGTTGAGATTTGGTTATTTAGTAAAAAAAACATCATCAAAGACTGGAATCAAAGAAATAAAAATCATTTTGATAAGGAAAAAATGTGTAAACCTTAGAAAAGATGCAGTAAAACTAAAGGTAAAAGTGTGTTCAAATAGAAAATATTAAAAAGTTTCTCTCAGGTGGGAAATGATAATAAAAACATGGCTACCAACAAATGGACTTTGAATTTATTTTTTTTTAAATCTAAATGTTTCAATTGCACCCAGTGAATAGGGCTTTTGTGTGTGGGAAAAAGCTAAAATTATGGATGTAAGACAAGTGGAGTTGAGTAAAACATTCAGATCAAGAGAAAACAAATGAATCAAAGTTGAACCAGAAAATACAAACTAAAGACAGTTTTCTAAGCTTTTATTTTTTGATGCAGTGTTTTATCAGAAGTCAATGAGTGTCATGCAAAGATATTTCCATGCAAACAGGCATTGATAATGACTCTGACAGCAAAGATAATACATGGCTTTGGTGAGTATTTCAAGGAGTTGTATCAGTCACTTTGTATAGAATCAAAATATAGATAACAACTTCATTGAGAAAGCAAAGAACAAATATGAGAGATGAAAATAGCAAAATTTAATAGAAACATTCTCACAATCACATATTATTGCTTAAAGCACAGAAATAAGGATGCTGGAAAGACTTAATAAAACTTCTTTGTCAGCTGTATTTAATGAATATATATATATATATGTATGTCTAAAAGCACAAAAAGAGTGCAGTCAATACTTAATCCAACTTTGCTAAAATTTTGGGCATCTTTTAAACTAACTCCTATGGAGGCCTCTTGATTGGTCCTTCATCACAATAGCTAGGGAGGAGTAGATGCAATAGGCAACAATATTTACAGAAGAACTCAAAACTGATTGCTGCATTTAAGTATTGCATTAATATTTAAGCTTAGCTTTTAAAAGTTCAACGATAATTCTTCCGCCACCATTTAATTTAAAAACAATTTGATGTATGTAGGTCCTTACTTTCTGTGCAAAACAATTATTTTTATTTCATAGGTGACTTTCACTGGATTTCACAATTAATTTCAATTATTCCCAAATTTATTTCCAAGTTATAAAAATTGTGATCATGCAAAAACTTTTTTGCAAAAAATCACATAGAAAAATCACCAAAAACAATCCTAATAATGAAAACATGAGAATCCATAATTTCAGGATAGTGGGTCTGGATCTGGCCTGGAATGTTTTTACTTTGCTCACAGAGTCGGCCTGATTCCAAATTGGTATCAAAGATTAAAGTTGGAAAAGTGTGCCACAGTGGTACTCTGACATTTGCATTTATTATATAGAAGAGAAAAAAAACTTCTAACACTGAATAATTGACAAATTCTTATTTTCCTCATTTTCAAAGAAATGATTAAAAGAAAAGATTGATTGAATTTTTGGGAACAAAACAAAATTAAACTATTACAATAATTTAAAATATAACTATTAGATTACTACTAAGAGAAAAATAGAGAAAATAAAATGGATTATTCAAGTTTCCATTTTGACATTAAAAATTTCCACTGGTTAAAAATCAAGAAGATTGTCAGGGTTTACTAACCAGGATATCTGGATGGTAATGTCTAGGGAAATTATTATTAGTAGTAAATAAACATATAAAATAATAATGAATATCATAAATAAAATAAAATAAAACAAATAATGTTAAAACTTTGTTTAAGATAAATTAAATAAAACTTTAAAAAAGTTTTCCCAAAATGCAACAGAATCTTTTCCTGCCTGAAAATGGACTTCATTCCAAAAACACAGAACTCATTCTCTCTGCTCCTGACCACAAGAAAGTCAAGATATCCATCTCCTTAGGACATTGCTTGTCATAATACAAAGTGACTTCTACCTTATATAACATGCAACCTTAAAACAATTGTAACTAAAACACAAAAACAAATAAATTGTATGATTTTAATTCACAATTTAACATTCTTTTAGCCTTATTTCTGTGTATGATATTGTCTCTAAGAACATGAGGCTATCCCTGTTAGTATGATGTGAGTGACCCCACAAATGTAAAAATCCATAAACCAGGTTTTCCTCTCCAATCTATCATATCTCAAATACCTACACCTGTATACCAGCTATTATAAAACCCTCAATTACATAATTTATCCATACACACTCAACAATTACAGCATGACATTGACAAATGAATTCCTCTATATTTTAAAAGCAATAAATCCCATGGGTAGCACACTAGCTTTGCTTGATGTTGAAAAACTTTTTTAGCAACATCCCAGTTGAAGAAAGAATCAACATAATTAGTGACTGCATCTACAAACACACATCAATCTCTCCTCCAAAATTTTGACCAGCATCTCTTCGGAAACTACTCCTCACCTGTATCATGAAAGCCCCATTTTATGATCATAATGGCAAAACCTACATCCATGTTAATGGCTGTCAGCATGCAAAACCAATTAGGCCTTGCTTTTTCTAACTTTTACATGTTTTACATTGAAAGCAAAGTGTTTAAAACAACTGAGAAACCACAAAATCTGCACAAGTTACATTGAGGAAATTTTTGTTTTGATAAAAAATAAGGACAAAATTATAAATCTAAAATCAACTTTTGAAAAAACTCAATACTAAAATTTACATATGACCTCATGGTTAATAACAAAATCCCATTCCTTAATATTGGTATAGAACTAAGTTCCAAAGTATTTACCATTTACCCATATAAAAATACCACCAGTACGAACTCTTGTTTTTTAAACTATGATAGCCAATATATGAAAATGGAAAACCACAAACCTCATTGTCACTAATCAAAATAACTGCATTAAATCTAAACTAGCAATCACCAATATAGTGTATCAATTTCACTGTCCAGTACAAGATGATGTTTCTTGTCACAAATCAATTACCTGTATTGGACATACTACCACTTTCTTGAGTAGATACCTCATGTGTCACTTATCAGACCAAAGTGCTATAAAAAAAACATCTATCAATCCATAATTTACGAGAACCCTTAAAAGTTCTGGTCAAAAACACTAGAATTCACATTATCAGAAACATCTTACTATTAGAGAGACCCTGCATATCAAACATTTCTCACCTACTATCAACATCATGTTATTTAACAGTGGAAATGGAGTGTTAAAAGTTTTTTAAAAATAGAAAGATGCTTACACAAATTCCAGCCACGTGTAACATGTAAAGGCTCAAAATGAACACACAAAACAATAGAAAAATAAATTACAATGTAACAGTCAAAGGATGAGGAAAAAATAACAACACCAGAGTCAAAAACCCCTTGAAAATGGCTAAAGATGTGTCTGAAAGCACTTGGGGAAATAGAGATTATAGAAAATTTTTGTACACCTACAAAACAAAAAAAATGTAAGGATACTGTAAAAATTTAATAAAACATGAATTAAATCTTTCTTGTCTGCCATATTTAATGAAAGATGTTTGAAAGAAAGGTTGTTGGTTGTTACATTAATATATATATATATATATATATATATATATATATATATATATATATATATATATATATATATATGCTTATTTAGCTACTCATAATACTCCATTGACCAAAATATTTAGTCAAGCCATCCCAGAACACACATGATCTGAAGATTGCATTCAAACATAAAACATATTGTCACTACTTGGCATTGACCTCAGTGTCCACTTTTATATTTATACATACACTCTGTACCTGATATTGAGTACTTAATCCATAACTTAAAACAAATACAAATACATAGCCTACCTTAAAACTATATTTTTATCATATACATAAAGGGTGTCCTTAAAAAATGTACTGACTATTTGACTTTAAAATGTATTGAATTTCATTTAATAATTCATTTAAACTGTTAATCTTCTTTGTAAGTCAATAAACATTAATATTTCTTAATTTTAACCATTAATCTCTAGTCACAAGTCAATAAACACTGCATTTATTGTCATTTAAAGAGTGGATATATTTTGAGGATTCTACATATATATATATATCATATATATATATATATATATATATATATATATATATATATATATAGGTGATGAATTGTTTTTTATATGATTTTAGAGAATCAGTTATCTTTCTTTATCTTAGAATTAAGAGTTCAGTGAAATCATTTTTTGCTAAATTTAAGTTAAATTCTCTTAAATTCAAAACTTTCCTGATTTTTCAACCAATCAAAATTCATTTCTTGCCTCATCTGCAGAAGTCAAGTATACCATATTCATATAAATTACGCAGACACAAAAAACTTTTCCCTTTTTCATCTGGGATCTGAAATGAATCAGACAATAAAAGAACTGGAATTAAGAAGACAGAAGACAACCATCAATATTGCATTTAAATTTTTGAAGATCAAAGTTGACTGTGAAACAAGAAGCCAGAAGAGAGTTCCACAAACGAGAAGTGCAAGAGAAGAAACTGTTAGCATAGAACTTACAGTTACATCTAGCTATTTCAACTGTATAACAGTGAAATCTGCCAATCTAGTACGATGCTTAATTTCATAGAGGAAAGTTCATCAGAACAATTACCATGAAAATATTTATAGAAAAGGCATAAGGAATCTGTGTTACAACAATGGAAAAGTGAGGGAAGTCAGAACCAATAACAAAAAGTTTGGAACACTTCATTATGGTACAAAAATATTAATGTTTAATATATTGGGTTTGAAGAATTGGAAAGCCAAGTTCAAAATCCAGTTGAGTTCATTACATTCACTTATGTGCTAATACTCTTGGGAAAGGTATGAATCCATCCCTTCTCCCCACCAGCTATGGGTAAAATAGCAGGACAGATTGTGCCCTATAGCCTTGAATGCCAACCCATCTAGGAGAAGGAAATTCTGAATTCAGACCACATGCTGCTTTTGCCTCTTTAAGTAACAGCTAGAAGAAAGTGACTTCAAAAACAAATCCATGTTTGACAGGAGGGACAGGATCACCTCAACATCTCCAGTGCAAAAGGAACTGGCAAGCCATTGCAATATTCTGCCTTGAATGTCACTCCATGAAAAACAATTGTGAGACAGAGAGGAGTGGTGACCACAGAGTCATGAACTTCACTAAGTGAATAAAATAAATGAAAATATTGGGCTCAGTGCTGGATTCACTTTTTTTTTCACCTGGGTCAGCTTCACTCCAAGATAGCTGCTTCTCTCTCTCTCTCTCTCTCTCTCTCTCTATATATATATATATATATATATATATATATATGCTCAATGATTGGCCAATAATAATCTTATAACTATTCCCATGCAAATAACTTATCAGTGCCACCTGTGTAGATCTACCTTTTCCAAACTGCCATTTTACCAAGAACTCAACAGGTTGTTGATTAAAACTTCTCAGTGACCAAGCCATCAATTGGTAATAAACTTTCTTTTCAACAGTAATACATGTTATGACTATTTGTTGATGCATTTTAACACCAGAATTATGCTGAAGAATCAAAGCATTAGAAATGAGAGGCTGCAGAACTATTCCTTGGCGTCTGAAAGAGTGGAAGACACTATGAAACAAGAAATAATTACGATCGGAAGATTTCATATCCACTGTCAAAAAGGGAAAATTAAAATGGTGTGGTCATATCATAAAAGCCAATAATCTTTCCACTACCATCCTACAAGATACCACCTTAGGCAGAAGAAGAAGAGGGAGACAGAAAGAAAAATGGGCTGATAGTGTCACTGAGTGGACAAAGATTCTTTACAAAGATATATATATTAGCATACAACTGAGACATATGCAGGTAGCTGATCAGGAGCTCAGCAGTAATGACTCTATGACTATACCCAGTGATGGGACTGATCAACACATCCATAAGGTTATTTTTTCAAACTTTTATCAGAGGTTAATATTATTTGCCCTCTTCTAATTATGTTTGATCTCAAAGTCAATTACTAGTAAAAAGGGAAAGCAGGTAAAAGATTGCAATAATTGACCTGAAACTTGTTCAACCTTACATACAGCGAAGTCAATTCTGAGAGAATTAGATGTCCTGCCATGATTTGTTGTTGGTGGCCATAATCTTAACAATATAAGATATGCAGATGACACAGTGCTGATAGCAGACATGGAAAGGAAACTACAGAAAGTAGTGAAGGAGAGTGAGAAGAAGGGACTAAGTATAAGCTACAAGAAGACAGAATGCAAGGTTATCAGCAAAAGGATGAGCCCAAAATGCAAATTACAAATCGGGGATACTAAAATCAAACAAGTAGAGAAATTTAAATATCTGGGAAGTGTTCTAACAGAGGACGGAAAGTGAACACTGGGATCTGAAGACACATTGGAATGGCCAAAGATGCATTCCAAAAGCTAAGCAGAGTATTAAGAGATAGAAAAATTTTCTTAGAAACAAAGAAAAGAGTATTGATATCTGTTATCGCAGTGAATGGTGGACACTCTCCTCAAAGATGAATAAGAGACTTGAAGCAGCAGAAATGCAGCTATACAGATGCTGAGGATACCATGGACCAACCATATGAGCAATGCCAGGTTTTAGAGAAAATGGAAATGAAAAGGAAACTTTTGCATAACATCAAGAAGAGGCAGCTGAAATTTCTGGGCACATAATGAGGAAAGAGGGTGCGGAAAATCTGATACTCACAGGACAGATTGAGGGAAAGAGGGACAGAGGAAAGCAGCACGTAACATACTTGGTGGGCTTGAGCAAATGGATGGTAGGACAGAGTTTGGGAGAAATAAAAAAAAAAGACAAAATTTATTAAGAGCTACAAGGGACAGAAAGATGTGGAGAGCCATGATCACCTGCATCCTGAAGGGACAATGTTTATAAAGAAGAAGAAAAACCTCATTGCAGAAGGCATATAAGCATGATAAAGATTTGAATTGATTCATTACTATATAAGTGTCTTGGCTTGATAAAGCAAAACCAACAACATGATCTTTTGAAACTGTAAAACTGCTATTGTCATTTTGTGCCTCTCCTGATAATTTAGCCTGAGTGTTAATCTACTTAGAACTGGTAGCCAGATATTTTTTCAGACAGATTCTTTCAAATTTAGAAATGGGAAGGAAGAATCTACCAAATGAATTATACTTTTAAGAAAGCTTTGGTGATAATAGTATGAGAATATACTTATGTAATAATGACTCATTTAAGAATTTCATACAATAAGTAAGACAAAAGAAACAATTCAGTTTTCCCAAATCCAATTTTGAATGCACTGCAAGATAAATAAAACTTACCATTCTTCCATGGGCAAAAATCTGACAGGAAAGATACTGCCCACTTTAAAGCATCTTCTCTCAGGGTACCACCAGGCAATCAGTATAGAAGTGTAATATTGATTAAAAGGTTGCTTTTCAACTCAGATCCTACAGTCCCCTAATTTGATTTTTGTGCATTGAGTAGATACAAGAAATGAGTGAGATATTTAAGTAGTAAGGAGATCAATAACAAGTGGCTAATGAGAGTTAGGCTTTGTATGAAAAGAATGATTGCATGCCTTACAGTAACTGTAAATCAATATGCATAACTCTATTTTGCTTGTCTTAAAATTCAATAAATGACTTTGAAAAGAACTTTAAAAAATATCCTCAAAACAAATAATCTATATAGAAAGGGAGAGAGGAAAAGTTAGTGGTAAAGAGATAAAATAAGAAAGAAAGAAAAGAACAGAGAGAGAAAAGCCAGTGGTAATCAGAAAGACAGGAAAAGAGAAAGAGAAAGGGAGAATGTGTCTTGAAAGAGAATTACATGAAAACAATTCTTGCTGCTTATCTCTTTTCCAGTCCAATTCCATTCTTTGTCTATACTCTGTTAAATTTTGGTCTTCCCAAAAGAAGGAAGCTTGATGACCTCTTCAGATGTTTTTTTTTACTTTTTTGCATTTTCTTCAGAAAAACTGATTTACCATTCGTATCCTCCTGAAAATGGATATTTTCACCACCCAAAAGAAAGTGGCTGGAATAATACAAGGAACAATCCAAATAATGCTCCCCATTCAACCTGGTTACAAGATATTGTCCACATGGAAAAAGGAAATTGCTAGAAACTGTGTCTGCCCCACCCTGGGGACAAAATCATCCAAACTAACCAAGAAGAGGAACAAATGCTGGTAATTCTGAGACTGGTTCCACCTTGAATTAAGAACATTGAACAGAGTTCAGTGAATCAAAAGTGCTACAAGACATTTAATTGATGATCAAAGATGAACTCTGAACTTTTAGGTCATACACTATAACAGAGAACATCAAACCTCTATCTGCTAATTGAGTCAAATAATTCAAGTTGGTTTCTTTGATTCATATATTTACTTAATCTGGCCTCATTTTCTACATTTACCTTAAAGCAATTGCACAAAATTCTTGTCTCTTTTCAAGTTGCATGTATTGCACATTGATGTCATTCGAAAGTAATTTCCTTTCTATCTTGCAAACGACATATTCTGTCTGCATATCAAAATAGAAGAACATTAACTGTAAGATACATGGCTCAAGGCCATGAAAATTAAACTTCCTTCTTGCAAATTGCAAAAGACAAAGGAATCTCTATCTTCATATAGTAGAATCAATGGAACTCTTTAGACAGGGATAGCATCACTTGAAATGCTAATATATTTTCTTTCTGTATTTTGGTATTTGCAGTCAAATCAACTCTTTAGCTAGGAATAGCATCATAACTACAAACTATACAATTTTTAGCTGTATTTTGGTATTTGCAGTCAAATCAACTCTTTAGCTAGGGATAGCATCATAACTACAAACTATACAATTTTTAGCTGTATTTTGGTATTTGCATTCAAATCAACTCTTTAGCTAGGGATAGCATAATTAACTATACAATTTAGCTGTATTTTGGTATTTGCAGTCAAATCAATTTTAGGGCATGTACAATCTATACAATTTTAGGCTGTATTTTATTTGCAGTCAAATCAACTCTTTAGCTAGGGATAGCATCATAATTACAATCTATACAATTTTTAGCTGTATTTTGGTATTTGCAGTCAAATCAACTCTTTAGCTAGGGATAGCATCATAACTACAATCTATACAATTTTTAGCTGTATTTTGGTATTTGCAGTCAAATCAACTCTTTAGCTAGGGATAGCATCATAACTACAATCTATACAATTTTTAGCTGTATTTTGGTATTTGCAGTCAAATCAACTCTTTAGCTAGGGATAGCATCATAACTACAATCTATACAATTTTTAGCTGTATTTTGGTATTTGCAGTCATATCAACTCTTTAGCTAGGGATAGCATCATAACTACAATCTATAAAATTTTAGGCTGTATTTTGGTATTTACAGTCATATCAACTCTTTAGCTGGGGATAGCATCATAATTACAATCTATACAAGCTATATTTTGGTACTTGCAGTCAGATCATTGATTCTTTACTGTTACTGGGGCCAGGTAACACCACATGGGTTGTGACATATTATTTGGATAGGAAATGGGTTCAGGTAATTAACCCCTTTTGACCTAGAAATGATATAGAATACACTTATCCTAGTAACCCAATTATTGCCTTGATTTATTGTCACAAAACATATCAAGATGCAATTCAAATTGTCACTGAAAAATTACAAAGGTAAGAACAACTTTTATATATACTCCAGGTGTAACAGCAAAATTGTCCAAGTCATGTAACAGCATAGGATAATTGTCCATCCCATAAAAAGTTTAATATCTAAAAAAACATTGAACTAATTTCTTTTTTCCAGGTTTTCAAATAAGACCTTCAGCCATCTTGACACCATTTGTTGTAAGAATCTGAAAAACTCTTTCAGTTATTCAGCTAGAAAGAAACAGTTTAAAATCTTTTTTAAGATTTAACACTATCTACCCAACTGAACAATAGTGAAAGAAAAAAGATCATTCAAGCCTTCAGTAATGGTACCAATATTTATACTTTGGCTTCCATCATCAAAGACCATTCAACAACCATCAAGAGAATGGTGAATAAGTTTAAAAAAGAGGGAACACTAGAGAGAGAAAAACTGGATCAAGAGGTCACAACAACAAGAGGGATCATCATTTCAATTTAGAACTAAATACATTCTTATTGTTCAAAAAAAAAACAAACCTTGGAGAATTGCAGTAAGATATCTTTAATCTTTTCTAAGATACAAAAATTCAAAGCTTAATCAATTGGGCAATTTTCTTGTTACATGATTTGGACAATTTTGCTGGTATATATATATATATATATATATATATATATACCGGTTTTTTCCATTTTGTAGGAATAAGATTTGTAAATAGAAAGATGCTCACAAGAATTTCAGCCATGTGCAACATATGAAGGCTCAGAATGAATGCTCGTATTCAAAACAACACAAAAATAAATTATAGCTTAAACAATCTAAACATATGATAAAATAACAACACCAGAGCCAAAAAGTCCCTAGAAAATAGCTATAGAAGTGGGTAAAAGTGCTTGGGACAATAAAAATTATGGGAAATCTTTGGACTTTCTTACTTCTACAAAATGAAAAAACATAAGGATGCTAGAAAAACTTAATCAAAAATTAATTTAATCTTCCTTGGCTGTATTTGATGAAAGATGTTTGAAAAGAAGATTGCTGCCAAATATACATTAATTACATATTATAAATTAACTGATTTAAAATATGGTTTTTTCACTACACAGTAATAACCATGTTTTGAAACATAGTAATTACTGTGTAGCGAAAAAAACATATTTTAAATCAGTTAATTTATAATATTAATGCTCTGTAAATTTACATTGAGCACTGATTTGTAAAAAATAAAAATATCAATAAGAACACCAGATTACATATCTTACTGTTCTTTCTTTTTATTTAAATATACATACATTAATTACATGTATGTGTGTATGTGTGTGTGTGTGTGTGTGTGTGTGTAGGTGGTGTAATGGTTACTGACTTGGAATTCACTTTTGCACAAACTCTTTTGGAAATAGTATCAATCTATTTCTTCTCTCCTTAATTATAAGTTAAACAGCATTACAGACTAGAATTTTAGCCTTGATTAGCAAACAGCTTAGAAGATGAAATTAAAAACCTGAGCAACGGCTGATCAGACACTATCAACCAGGTCTCTGTTATTAGTTCTTCAAAAAAGTATAGTACAAACTTTTTACACTAATCAATTCATATGTGTGTGTAGTGTTGTGGTTTAGTTCTAACAACTGATTTATTAGACTTTCATACACTATAAGCATTGAAAAATGGTACAAACCTTCCATAATAACCAAATGTTGAAATTATCAGACATTGAATATGAAAGACAGCATAAATGTATCAATTTTATTTTGTATCTGTGGAAATATATGCATACATAAAGTTACTATATATATATATATATATATATATATATATATATATATTTACAAATTCATGAATTATTCACACAAAAACAAAAGCAAAGGTTAATGATTTAATTGGCGAGAAATCCATCATCATAAAACAATTCAAATAATATACAAAAACCTCCGAATCCGTTATGAATGAATTGATCCTTGTTTCCATAAATTTCTGCCGTATTAGTTCTTATTTTTACTACAAGCTTTTTCTGTTCCTACAGACATCTTCAGGTATAGAATAGATGTTGTTCTTTGTTTTTTCTCTTAGTAATAAGAGGACAACGAAAATATATGTATTGTTGTATCCGAAAATGCTATTGAAAATGAGTTATTGTTTTGGAGCGCTGCAGTAGTAGCAACGCTAAGTTTGATTTTAAATTTTAAAGATTGTGCGTTCATATAAATATGGTGATGAACGAATTTTTTACTGGTAAATTTTCTGTCAAAGTGGCATGAACTATATTGTTCAATAATTACAGTAATGTCGCACTTATTATCCAAAAGTCGCACTTGGATCAGTATACATACACACAGACATACCTATATATTTATACACACACACACATATATAAGAAAAAATATATCTGTAAAAGAACAATATGAATAAAGACAAGTTTTCCTTTTGTCTTTTATTCATATATATATATATATATATATATATACCAAGTATATAATTGGTATATATAGAATGAATTCCAATAACCAACAATTACTATTCTTAAAAGAGTGCTCAATACAAAGTAGAGCAGATATAATTATTTTAAAAAAAAAGAAAAAATTTATAACATAAATATGTTATAAAATCACTACAAAAATAGCCATTTTGTTTCAACACCCCTGGTGTCTTATCAAGTGATTTTATTTTGCATTCAACATCAT